>PVKU01003659.1:96659-171123 GCA_004027475.1 Anoura caudifer | reverse complement strand
CTTTCTGCTTCTTCTTCATTGAGTTTTGGAAGATTATATTTTTCTAGAAACTTGTCCATTTCACCTAGGTTTTCAAATTTCTTGGCATACAGTTCTTCATAGTAATTTCTTACAATCCTTTGTATTTCTGTGGTGTCAGTTGTAATCTCTCCTCTTTCATTTCTGATTGTGTTTATTTGGGTCCTCTCTCTTTTTTTCTCTATGAGCCTGCTTAAAGGCTTGTAGATTTTGTTTATCTTTTCAAAGAACCAGCTCCTGGATTTGTTGATCTTTAAAATTGTGCTTTTAGTCTCTGTCATTTAATTCTGCTCTGATCTTGGTTACTTCCTTCCTTCTTCTTGCTCTGGGCTCTCTTTGTTGTTGTTCCTTGAGTTCTTGTAGTCATAGGGTTAGGTTGTTTGTTTGAACGTTTCTATCTTTTTTAGGTAGGCCTGTATCACTATGAACTTCCCTCTGAGGACTGCCTTTGCTGTGTCCCATAAGTTTTGGGTTGTTGTGAGTTCATTTTCATTTGTTTTCAGAAACTTTTTTTATTTCTTCCCTAATTTCATTCTTGACCCATTCATTGTTTAATAGCATGCTATTCAATCTCCATGACTTTGAGGACTTTGTGTTTTCCCCCTTGGGGTTGGTTTCTAGTTTCACTCCCTTGTGGTTGGTGAAGATGCCTGGTATGATTTCAATTTTCTTGAACTTGATGAGGTTAGTTTTATGACCTATCATGTGGTCTATCTTTGAGAATGTTCCATGTGCATTTGAATAGAAAGTGTATTTAGTTTCTTTGGGATGAAGGGCTCTCTCTATATATCAGTAAAGTCCATTTCATCTAGAGTATTGTTCAATGCCACAATATCTTTGTTGATATTTTGCTTGGAAGATCTGTCCATTTTTGATAGTGCGGTGTTGAAATCCCCTACTATAATTGTGTTGCTGTCAATATCTTTCTTGAAGTCCTCTAAGATTTTCTTTATGTATTTAGGTGCTCCTATGTTGGGTGTGTATATATTTATGATGTTTATGTCTTCTTGGTGGATTCTGCCTTTGAGTATTATGAAGTGACCTTCTGAGTCTCTCTTTATGGCCCTTCTTTTGAAGTTTATTTTGTCTGATATGAGTATTGTTACCCCGTTTTTTTTTTTTCCTGTCCATTTGCTTGGAAATTTGTTTCCAGCCCTTCACTTTGAGTCTGTGTAGGTCTTTATTCCTGAGGTGGGTTTCTTGTAAGCAGGGTATGTGTGGGTCATGCTTTCTTATCAATTCAGCTATTCTATGTCTTTTGATTGGAGCATTTAATTCATTTACCTTTAAGGTTATTATTGATAGGTACTGATTCATTGCCTTTTTTTGTACCTGTATTCCATATTCCATTCCTCTCTCCCTGTCTCTCTTTCTCTCTCTCTCTCTCTCTTTTCCTTCCTTTCCTTAGAACAGTCCCTTTGGCATCTCTTGCAGAACTGGTTTGGTGGAGGTGTATTCTTTTAGACTTCTTTAGTCTGGGAAACTCCTTATTTGGTCTTCTATTTTGATTGAAAGCCTTGCTAGTTAAAGTAGTCTTGGTTGCAGGCCTTTGGTTCTCATTACTTGGAATATTTCTTGCCATTCTCTTTCCACTTGGAGTGTTTCCATTGAGAAGTCAGCTGCTAACCTTATCTGGGCTCCCTTGTATGTTACTTCCTGTTTCTCCCTTTCCGTTGCTGCCTTTAAGATTCTCTCTTTGTCTTGGAATTTTGCCATTTTAATTCTGATGTGTCTTGAAGTGGGCCTCTTTGGGTTCCTCTTGATTGGGACTCTCTGTGTTTCCTGGATTTGTGTGACTTTTTCTCTCATCAAATTAGGGAAGTTTTCTATCATTACTTTTTCAAATAGGTTTTCTATCTCTTGCTGTTCTTCTTCTCCTTCTGGTATCCCTATTGTACGGTTATTATTACGTTTCATATTGTCTTGCATTTCTCTTAATCCCTCTTCATTCTTTCTGAGCTTCTTTTCCTTTTCTTGCTCTTTCTGGGTGTTTTTTTCTACTTTGTCCTCCAACTCACTGATCCGATCTTCTGCTTCATTGATTCTGCTTTTCATTCCTTCTACTGTGTTCTTCAGTTCAGAAATTGTATTCTTTATTTCCTCTTGGCCCTTGTTGATAGTTCCTATTTCCTTTTTCATGTTGATATAGTTTGCAGTGATTTCATTGTAACTTCCCTGTAGTTTCTGGTAGCTCCTTGAGAGCTCTTGGAGCTTCCTGACAACCATTGTTTTGAACTCAAAATCTGATAGTTGAGTTGCCTCCATTTCATTTAGCATTCTCTCTGAGGCTTCCTCCTTTCCTTTCATTTGAGGATTGTTTCTTTGTCTTCCCATTGTTTGTGAGACTCTTCTTATTAGCTTCAGCTTCTTAAATTGATCTGTTCTGGCTCTCTGGGTTTATAGTGTGAACTTCTGTGGTAGAATACCTATGAGATTCAGTGGTGCAGTCTCCTTCAGGTATTGTGGTGTTCACAGCTTCCACCATCTGGTTCCTCAATGTCCACTAAAATTTTTGATCTCCTGTTTTCAAATATGCTGTGGTACTGTTGGCTGTTTGCTCTGTTCCTCTGTAGATCAGCCAGATTTTTCTCCCGTGTATAGGGGAATGGGAATCTGCTCCCTCCTACCATGCCATCATCTTCCCTCTGCTTGGTAATTTTTGATTGGATGTCAGACATTATAAATTTTACCTCATTGGATCCTACATATTTTCATATTCCTGTAAATATTGTTTCTTTTTCTCATTTGGGCAGACAGTTAAATTGCTTGAAAAAAGTTTGGTCTTTTTTTCAGATTTTAAATTTTGTTAGTTAGGACCAAAACATTGTTTAGTCTAGTGCTAATTTTTCCCTCCTACTGTCTCAACACATTTTGGTTAACTTGACCCATTTCCCTCTGAATTTTCATTTCCTTCTCTTCTTTCCCTTCCTCTTCCTTCCTGAAATTTATTTGTTAAAGAATTTGGGTCAGTCTTTTAAAGAGTTTTTTATGGTGTATGTTTTGCTGATTGCATTTTCATACGCTAATTTTATATATCCTTTTTTTTTATTTCCCATACATTAGTAATTACTTATAGAGACTTGAGCAGGTTCAGTCTTGATGTTTTGGCTAGACTACTCCACAGGTAGTGGTGTGTACGTTCACTAAGAGGCACATAATAGATGGCATCCATTTTTATGATTTTTGAAGTCATTGGTAATTATTGTCTAGATCTATTTATAAGGCATTGCAAAATGATATATTAAAAATTTTGTTATACTTCATTTGTAAGCGGACATAATCTATAAACAGAACCTACCTATTACTAACCTGTTTGTCCAAGGAATTTATCATATAAGAAAGGCAGAAAATATACTTACTTCTTTTTCAATATTTATCAGATTTCAGTAGAAGTAATTAATTTTCTAATGTCCTTCCAAGGCTGTCAACAAGTTGTTATTTTCTCATTGTTTCATTATTAACTCATGAACTTAAATTAATTTTTATTTTTGAGAGGCCTGATTTCTATAAGATACCCACTCTTTGGGTTTCTTTGAAGATCCACTAAGACTGAGACTGAAATCTTCTTTAGCCACTCTTAAGACACAGCACCAAGATAATTATCATGGGAGACCCCAAGGTCTGAAATCTACATGGTATTTGGATGTTTCTCATTGTTTCCAGTAACATCCTAAGCATTTTGTAGTACCTAATAAATTATTATATTTTTAATTAGTCTGGGGTAATTTAGATAGTATAATTAGTCAAAGAAAATTAGTTATGGGTAATACAAAATACCTTTATTTTTATAATCTTTGCTAGCCATGGTATTTGGCTAAATGGTATTTGGGAAGTCAAGCTATATATATGTAAGAAAACATTTTAATGTTTCTTATAGAACTAAAATACTTTCAGACTTGACAGGGAAGTAATAGTTGCTTAATTGAATCTACAAAATAATTTGCCTAATTGCTAATAATCAAAGTTGAAACTGAAAAAAAATCTATTAGTTTTCAAGATTTTAATCATCTACTTTAATTAACATTTTGAGAGCCTGAATCGTAATTGGTAATTAAAGAGATGCATTTATTTGTGTGTAATTAACTTAAAGTCTGATAAGTCTTAGCAAATAAAATACTTGTGTCTCAATTTCTTGGAGTGTGTTTGATAAGTAATTGCAACTAACTTATCAACTTGTAAGGCATTACTAATTATTTACCCTTGTAATTTCAAATATTTTAAAACTGCAATTGGTTGAACTGATAAAACCAGAAGTGGGATGTGAGACCAGCCCTGTTTTATTCTTTCATTAATTGCAAAGTCCAAATCCTGTTAACAATACCAATAATCTCATCTTGTGGTTGTTGGAAGAATTAAATGAGATAATATATCAAGTGCTTAGCATATAATAGTTCCGCAAAACTGTTAGTGTCTTTTCTAACTGTTAGCGTCTTTACTTTCCATACATGGAACACTAATTTTCTTCTAATTACATTTTCTCAACAACTTCCTAAAGACTGATTCTCCTACATAATCAAATACTTCTTTAGTATCTATTGTTCGTGTTAAGTTGTATTATGTGTATAATTTAGAGTAACACTTTAATTTAAAGATAAAGAGATCATTTATGATTAATTGGTTTTAATCTTGGTAAATATACTTGTTGATTATATGGTAGAATCTCTTTGCTGACAAATTCATTCCTTAGTTAATAATATATAACATCTTTGTCAAAATTATGGGGCACAGCTCTATTATTTAGGGTGCTAAATTGCATAGACTTCTTTTTTATTGAAATATAACTGACATATGTCATTATATTACTTTCAGATATACAACATAACATTTGACATTTGTTTCAATTATTAAATGATCACCACAGTAAGTCTAGTTAACTTCCATGCATGGACTCATTCTGATTAATGGTAATTATGCAGAAAATTAAAAAAATCTTCAATAAAGTCATCCTATCCCTAGTATCTTTTTGTATTTAAGGTATTTAGAAACTCTTTCTAGTTTTTGCCATAGTTGGAACATGGAAAAATCTTATGTGGGTCTAAGATAAGTATAGGTAAGTGAGGTTATATACACTTATTTATATCAAATGACTTTGTTAGTTATAGAGACTACAGAAATAGAATAATGTTTTGTAAACTCTTCTGATATACATTTACTCAGGTATTTGATATCTGTCTTTTGCTTTTTAAAAAATTAAATGTCTGATTATGAACTTGCTTTTGAAGAGACACACTGGCTACTATTTGATTCAACTTTTTCTCCTTCATGCAACCTACTTGGTTGCGATATACTTATGTTTTCTTCCAATAATGGTAATCAAAAAATTTTCTTCCTAAGTTTCCTATTAGCCTGTCTGGTCTCAGTAGTCTTGTGTTACTGTCTTAATGCCCACACTTTTGCCAAACTGACATAAAATTTTTAAAAATTAGTTTTAAAATAGGCTATACTGATATACTTTTCTCAATTATATTTTTAAATGCACCTAGAAAATATTCGTAAGACTTCACATGAGAAACTTCAAAAGTTAATAAGATTTGCTGGAAAACTTACATCTACTATCATACAATAAAATAAAATTAGTTTAACTTTTTATCTAATGTCTCATCTATCATTTACATTTTGGGGGTAAAAAGTTTTAGGAAAGCAAGGTCGTGGCCAAAGTAGAAACTACCTTAACCATGAAGGTTAACTAAAATAATAAAATAAAATAAAATAATAAACAAAACAACAACAAAAAACAAACCAAATACCTTACAAACAAAAGAATACCAAAAGGGATGGTTATAATATGTTTTGAAGTTGTATGTGAGGTTAATAAAATATGTAAGTTCTTACATATGGTTTTACACTCCTTTAAGGGTTGTGAGAATATGGCATGTATTTATAAGAGGAGAAAATATAATAAAACTTTTGAAGAAAGGATTGAAGTTGTTCTCTGTGAACACAGTATGAGTAGGTACTTCTCTGAGAGACTATAAACAGGTAGCTGTCTACTTACTGACCCATTCATTTCATTTTACCAGAATTTCCAGAGGAAATAGATTTTTTATTTTTGCTTTAACTGTCATACACAATAGAAATTTGTATGATTTTTCAAACACGTGAGGACATTGGGGACACAAATTAAGAATTATGTTATTTGTTCATCCAACTGTTTTAAACAGAGCTCTGAAGCTCCAATCCCTGGGACATGCTTCAAACTATTATTAAACCAGTGTCCCAAAGCCATAAGCTGATGCTTGCATTTCATTCATTGATTCATTTAATAAATAAACATTTGTTGAGTGTCTAGTATTTGCTGAACACTATTCAAGATGCTGGGAATTCAACAAAAATGGATAGGCATCTCTGGCCTCATAAAATTCCTTGAAAATGCTCTTGGCCAGCTGCAGCTCACCTCAGGTTGTGGCAGGTGCTGAAAAGGGAGCACACAGGAGCATGTGCCACAGGGCTGGAGGCTGGGGGCCAAACCATGGGTCATTGAGTCTGGGGGTTTTAGCTGAGTCCTGGAGGGTGCTTGAATCACCTCTACTCTCTCCAGCCTTGGAGCATCATGCTTCCTCTGCTGGCCTGTCCCTTGTCCCTGCTCCTTCCACTCCATCTTATCGTGCAAGATGCAACTCACTTGTTTTATCCTTCTGGAAGCTGTCTGGGACTTCACAGTCAGATTGCCTTTTTTCTGTCTCTGGGAGATAGACAAAAATACAAAATAATTATTGTATTATTTTTTAATCACAGTATTTATCACGCAGTATTGTGATTTTGCATCACTGCCAGTCTTAGCAGATGAGCCATCATTTGAGCCTCAAGACAATTTTCATCAAGCAGGATACTTTTATAAATCAATGCTATGTGGGCAGAAATGCTGTTGTGTGCCTAGCATATGCTAAGTACAGAATAAATATGTTTTGACTTAATGATGAATGATTAGGCCTTGTGTTTGTTATTGTCTGATTATCTCACCCCTTCCTTTGAGCTGGTCTCTAGTTATTCCAGCCTTACTAATAAATTGCCTTTAGTCTAGATCATATCTGCTTTGGTCGAGTTTGTCAAATCATTCAGCAATTCTTATGATAAAACTGCCCACCCTCTGTTGTGCATTCTGTTTTCAGCAAATGCAACTATACAATGAAATATAAAGTAAAAGAAGCCATTCCTTTATAAAACCTTCTTTTCAAACAATGGAATCATGGCAGTAAAATCTGGTTGTAGACATATGTATAATAGACAGGAAAATGAGAACCTTCTAGGTTAGATCTTTACCAGGGGTCATTTACAGTAACTGGAGCTCAAGGCACCAGAAAGCATCCCATAAACAAGCAGAGCTCTACAGGCAACACTAGCGGGGGAAATGTTTGTTTATTTATTGTCAAACCATGTTTTTCTCCTTTTCTACTCTCCTTGCTCTACCTAGGGCAGCGTTGCCTTACACAGGGTGAGGTCAGCAGCCTTTACGCACTTCCCACTGTGCTGTGGGATGGTCAGTTTCCCGGGCAGAGGGTATGGTCACAGGAATGCCTGAATGATATTTAACTTCTGCAATGTGCAGGATTTGGTTGGCTTCTTTGGTCTCCCACTTTCAGTGTTAATCTTTAAATTCTAACACTTTCGTATTTAATATTGTACTACATGACTTGCTTCTTCTGTGCTTTGTAGTTGATCCTCACATCCCAGGATCAACTGAGATATATTGTCTCAATATATTGATATATTGTCTTGGAATTAGGAAAGTGTTGATTCTCTTTTTTATTGAATCTTCTTTTTTTTTCAATTTGCAAGATTTGGGCCAACTAGTTTTATGTTAGATAATTTTAGCCTTGAAGGACTTAATATTTACCCAAACTCTTCATTTACAAAATAATGGACAGACCTCTCTAAATTTTCTCCATACTTACTATCTTGGCTGAAACAAGGTTGATATTTCTAGAATTTTTTTTTTGTAGTTCCACTCTGAAAAACAAATGAACAAAGAAAACAAAACACATGTATACATTCACACACACGGGGTTTCTTCCTTTGTTTATTATCCCATTGTCCATTTTCAGGTTGAAATCTCTCTCTGCCAATCAGCTCAGTCTTTGAAAGCCATTTCTGCCATTTCTCTTTTGTAATGCAGAGCAAAGATCTTTGGGCTAATTTCTCTTTAAAACTGGATTTTGAATGTTTTCAACAAGAGATGGCTTAGTTGGAATATCTTTTCCAAGTTATGCTATTTTATCTTTCATCATAATATAGTTTTTAAATAGACTATAGAGTCAGAATATTTGGGTACAGTCTCAGCTCATTCACTTAGTGTGTGAACATAGGCAGGATATGAACTTCCATGGTCCAGTTTTCCAGTCCATAAAATGCGTAAAACAACAGTACCTACCTTATAGGGTTGTTGTGAGGCCTGAATGAGTTCATACGACTGAAGCTTTCAGATTAGTACCTGACCTAGAACACTAACATATTACATGTTGACTATGATTAGTCTTACCTAACCATATTCTCAGTATTTCTGTTTTCACTTGAAGGGGAATTGGGTAAAGAAGAGAGCTTCTGAATCTACAATTATTTTTTTAAATTTATTTTTTATTGTTTTTTTCCATTACCATTTATCCCCCTATATCCTCTCCATCCCACAATCACCACACTGTTGCTCACTAACTCTGCCTTGCTCATCATTATGTCTTTGGTGCCTAACAGATGGCCTGACACATAGTAGGCACTTTGGGAATGTTTCTTTAATGAATGACTGAATTCTTTCTGACTGTGTTCTCTGACATTGGCTACCACTCTCCTGGGTCTGTTACCCATTGCTTTGGCCTCACAGGGTTGGTCTGGGTTGAAATATCCTCTTCTTAATTCACGGCTCTTATCACAGTGAGGTCCAACCCTGTGCTTGTGAATCCCACAGACCACACTTAACCCGAATGTTCTGTCTGCAGCTCTTTTGTGCCAGATCACTAAAGCACCTCTCACAATAGGGATCTCTCCATGTGCAGGGTCTGACCTGATGGTAGAGTCCCATTTGGGCAGAGTAATGGCCCATCATCAGTTTTAAGCCCCCAAAACAGCATTCAGGACATAACTGTCAAGTCATTTCAGTCATTCTCTCTCGATAAGAAAAGGGGCCTGTGTGCTGCCCCTTCTCCCCACTTCTCCTTTTTGTGTTCTGGCCTAAAGGGACCTGCTAGTTGACATTGGCCACATTTCATTTGTTTTAATAGATGTTGTCATTTAGCTGCTTCCATTTCATGAGTTTTAATTGTTATCTTTATTGATGTACCCAACACTCTTTTATTCCTAGGTTAGGACCTCCTGGAACTCCTTGTGTGAGTGATTATCCACCTGGGCCTTGGTTTCCTTTTGTATAAATTTAGAAGAATTTCCCTATTCAATTTCCTCAGTCCATTCCAGAGATTTTATGAGTAAGAACTAAATAGTTAAATTAGATATTTTCACCTTTTCCTTCCTTTCCTGTTCTTTAGTTAACTCTATGTAAATTTGTAGGAGAATAGAAGATGATGTTAATTTCTTCCTACTTATCTCCTAGGCAATCCTGTGCTCAGATAAGATTTGAAAATTCACCTGAAAGGAGACTGGTAGTTTCCCCTTGCCAGACTCCAGGAAATCAGCTTTCTCCTTCTCTTAACTTAGAAATTAATATTAATTTCTTGGTGCTTTCTCATGGCAATTGACACCTGAATGTTGTACTGTGTAATGTGAATTAACCAAGGTGATTTTTCAAAAAAAGTAAAATTTTTCGTCCTTCTTGCATCCCCCATGTTACCCACATCTCCCTTGTTCAATTGCTCCAATCTTTTCCTTCCTTCCTTCCTTCCTTCCTTCCTTCCTTCCTTCCTTCCTTCCTCTACACAACCCCTCCCCCCTTCACTTTCTAGAAATCACCTCCTTAGCCTTTCCTGCCTGAGGGCCTTCACACACTTTTCCCTCTGCCTGAAGTATTCTCTCCCATCATCCTCCCCAACTGCCTCCATAATTCTTTAGCTCCTTATATAGCTTTAGCTCCATCTTTCTTTGTCTCCTTTTCATTTTTCAGATCTTAATTTGTGTCATTCTTCAAAATAGCCCTCTCTGACCCACTGAAAGTAGGTCATTCCTGTGAATCTCTACCATAGAGTCTTGCCTATTACAAATGCAGTTTTAATTATATTTTGTAAACTTTAATTTTTGTTTCTTTTCTTACTTATCATCTACTTCCACCGTGAAACTATAAGTTCTGTAAAGACAGAGGCCATGCATTATTTATTTCCAGTGCATATCCATGCCAAGAACATTATACTTACTCAATAAATGTTTGGTGAGTGAATGAAAGAGTTGCAACAATATTATCTGTATTTACTGTTGCTTTCTTAGATTTCCTGTGCTTCATCAGCTAGAGAGATGAAATCCATTACCAGGATAAAAAGAATATTTTATGGGGTAAGTATTCCAAATCCTTATTTTTGAATATTTTATTTTTTAAATCTGAAAGATTCCTGCTTTCATATCTCTACTTTATCTGCAGATTGGAAACAGAGGAATCTACAAAGCCATCACTGAAGTGGATATTCTTCTGTCCTGGATTAAACAATTCCTGGAAAATATTAAGTAATGCAAGAAATCAAGCACATTGGTTTGATTTTTATTTTGAAATATAATGAGAAGTAGCATAAATTTGTAAGTGTATTTCTTTTAAAAATTGTGTACATAGTACTGATATCAGTTTAGATTCAGAATAGACTAGAGAAATTTGACAAAATAAAATTTTAGAGTACTTTCACTCTGAACATGTTTTGTTATTCCCAAACACTTTGAATAAACTTAATTTAAAGGTACATCACCAGAATTAACTCATGTAATATTTGTTGAGTGAAATACAGACTTTTGGTATATAATATAATGTTATTAAGATAGAAATAAATGCTATATATATGAATAGTGTCTACTTAAGGATTTGATAATTACCAATTATGCTCAGTGTGAACTTAGCTCCTGAAAGATTTTGAATTTAATTAAATAAACTATTTTTTTTCTCCTGAATGTCATTTCTATGATAACATGCTAGAATTTCGTTGAATACAATGGGTAACAATCAGATAAGATCAAATAAGACACCCAAGTCAACTAACTTCTTGGAATGGTTTACTAGGAACATCTTTGACAGACAATCTAAGCCACAGAGACCACAAATGATGCCAGAGTTTGACAACGCTCCTTCTGGGTGCTGTACAATTCGGTATGTTGATAGAGGCCAAGTGAAAGTCTAGATGCAGCTCATATGCCACCACAGTAAACTTGTCATATTGTCTAAAAACCTTACTTGCACAGCTAGGCCTTCAGTTAAATGAATAATGTAGACTGACCATTGTTTTGCATTGAACGGACTCTGCTTCATGGCTATTGGCATATTAGGCATGGGCAGTTTTAGACAGCAATTTGTGTGACAGCTTGGTTGCTCCCACAAGCATTCATTGTGCCCCTGCTGTTCACAGACAACATTGTGATTTGATGTTTTGTGATAAGAATAGGCTAGGCTTCCCCAAGGCCTTTGCAGATTTTGTCCTTTGCACATCTTCTCTTCATTGCTTTCCCACCATCCAGTTCTTTTCAACCATATTGCCATTGTTCTATTCACTATGACTACTCTCTCTCTTGTGGTTGATCTCATATTCCAAAATTACCTCTTCATTCCTGCCCCTCCTTCTTCACTCCTTCCCCATCAATACCCCATGGTCTCATGTCATATCTCTATCTGGGGCCTCATTATTAGACAAATCCACATAAAGGAAAAGGTGTAGTGAGCCAAGGGAATTGGCAAGGTCTCTTTCTTTATCTCACACTGTTGAACTAGGTGTTCCCAGTGTAGGCTCCTGGGCCATCAGTAATGGGGTAGCCTTGCTTCCTGAGGGACACTTGCTAGAAGGAATCAGAAATCTATCCCCTGGCTTTGTCATGAAACTGAGAGGAAGCAGTATACCCAAGGTCTCTCCTTGTCTCACCTTTATAGCACTCAGTGTTTCCAGGAACAGTTACCCCCTCACAGCCTGGTATCTCCTGTCTTGGTTACAAACCATTCATAAGCTCCTCCATTACTTCACAACTCTAGACATCAGAGGGGTTGAGAAATATTCATTTGCTGGTCAGCAAATTTCAGGTCCTTAGGGATAAAATTTCACCTTTGTCCCCAAATATATTTGGATTCATTGAATTCAATGTTTTTGTTCAATTATTTCCTAAATTCTTTGGTTTGTCCAGAACAATCAATAGGCTACTAAACTTAGTCAGAAGCATTATAGGAATTTAAAAATCGCCACCAAGTAAAAATCAATATTCTTGTGCTGATGCTTATTCACAAACTTTTCTCAAATGTCAAGGAAAAAAGTATGGTTTTAGCATGTTTGAGTAAAGACTGGTATATTGAAAAAGTAGCTAGGAAGACAGAAGCTGATGTCTTTGTGCACAGAGAGGAAAGTGTGTTAAGTGAGGTCACTGTGGGCTCAAGGTAAAGTCTTCCTTCTGATTTACAGGTCCCACTCTGGACTTTAGAGAACCAGAGGTGGCTACATTTTGGGAAATGGGTGCATACTCTGAATGCCCATGAGATGCTCTATAAACCCCAAGACCATTCACCATTTATAGGAAAAATTTCTCCTGGTAGATCCCTCCTGGATCATACCTAGGGGACTAAATTTTCTGTTAAAATGTTTTGTCTGTCAGCATATGATCAGTACTAGAGAAGTTGAATCTGCTCTTATCATAGGGCAGAGCAGAAGGAGCCCGACTGCTAGCGAGTAGCCTGGAGTGGTAGAAAGAGCCCTCAGTAAGGTCAAGAGACCTGACAGTCCCAACTCCCTTGCAATCTTTGCCTGTATCATCAGAGGGCCAATCATAAAAAATACAGATCTCCTCCCAAGCCAACCCCTCATCCCTCATCACTTTTCTCTAAACCACTTCTCTCCCACTACCATGCTCATATTGACTTGTTTGTTTATTGACTCTCTCCACCATATCAAAATAAAGGCTCTGTGGTAGGACTTTTGTCTGTTTGGTTTCTTGTAGGATCCCCAGCACACAGAACAGGCCTGCACAAAGGGTACTACATAAGTATATGGTGAGTATATGAACCCATAATATAATGGATTGCAGCCTTGGCCTTGTAGTTCTTGGGATGTGTGGGCATCAAGTCACTTCACCTCCTGGGCCTCCATTTCTGGGTTGGTTGTGATTGAATGAGCTTCCACAGGTGATCTACACAGATGTCTGCACAATGAGGGACTGTGGTCTCCTATATTCCAGCTACACTGACCCTTCAGGATCCCATAAACTCTCCTCTCTTCCCACCACCTGCTCCAACTCCATCTTCAAGCCCTGCTTTGCCTGGTTAATTTTTCCTAATCCTTTAAGATTTCATTCAAACATCCTGCTGTTAATAGTTTTATATATGCTTTATTTCTTCATAGTAGCTATCATAATTATAATTACTGGGTATATATTAAACATTTTTCTCTCTCACTAGACTGTCCCTCTCTGATTCACTGCAGTTCAGCAAAGACCCTTAATTATAAATAGTAAGTACCTGATAAATATTTATTGGATGAATAAGTAAATAAAATAGTAAATTGAATTGGATAGCCACCAAGGTTTTTTCCAGCTCTGGCATTCTCTGCTGCCATAATTTCACTGGTTGGTGTGAACCTTGAGGAATGTAATATAATAGTGCTTCCCAGTTTTAGTCTTCTAAGAGCACCTATATTATTTATATAACAATGAGTTCAAATCAACACTTTTTTACTTGTCCTAAATAAAAGGTAACTGTAAATAAATATATGATTCTTGAGACTTCTGGCTAAGATGGAGGTGTAGGTGGATACACTGTGCCTTCTCTCACAACCAAAATTAAGGACAACAAAGATTTAGAAACAAGAAAACAACCAGAACTGATAGAAAATTGAACTGTATGGAAGTCCAACAACCATTCATCCAGACAGGTAAGAGGAGTGGAGTCCTGGCAGGAAAAAGTGGAGGTTTGCAACCCGGGAGTGCAGGCAGCAGCAGCTGGCAGATCCTAGACCTGCAAGTGGCAGCTAGTGGACCCCGGGCATGGGGTGGCAACTGTGCAGATCCAGTGAGGTCGTGCAAGGTGGCTGGCAGACCAGGTGGTCCCACATTTGTGTGCAGATAATCCAGGCAAAGGGCAAGTGGCAGAAGGGACTGGAATCCGAGGGAGAGCAGAGCAAGCGCCATTGTTCCCTCTCGGACCCCACCTCCACATACAGCATCACTACCCAGTGACTGGGCTGCCCCGTCCTGGGGAACACCTAAGGCTCCACCCCTCACTACCTAACAGCCATGACCAGACAAAAAAAAAAGTCTCAAACCAGAGAACAAATCAAAGCCCCAGAGCCAATTCATCTAAGCCACCAAGAGATAGCCAACCAATCAGATGCACAATTCAAAGTCCTGGTGATCAGGATGCTCACAGAATTGGTTGATTTTGCTCACAAATTAGATGAACAAATGAAGGCTACACTAAGTGAAATGAAGGAAAATGCACAGGGAACCAATAGAGATGGGAGGAAAACTTGGAATCAAATCAATGGAGCAGACCAGAAGGAAGAAAGAAACAACCAAACAGAAAAGAAGGAAGAAACAAGAATTCAAAAAAAATGAGGAGAGGCTTAGGAACCTCTAAGACATCTTTAAACATCCCAGCATCTGAATTATAGGGGTACCAGAAGGGGAAGAGGAAGAGCAACAAATGGAAAACTTATTTGAACAATTAATAAAGGAGAATTTCCCTAATGTGGCAAAGGAAATAGACTTCCAGGAAGTCTAGGAAGCTCAGAGAGTCCCAAAGAAGTTGGACCCAAGGAGGAGCACACCAAAGCACATCATAATTATGTTAGCCAAGATTAAAATGAAGGAGAGTATTCTAGAAGCAGCAAGGGATAAGGGGACAGTCACCTACAAAGGAATTCCCATCAGACTGTCAGCTGATTTATCAGAAGAGACCTTACAGGCAAGAAGGGGCTGGAAAGAAGTATTCCAAGTCAAGAAAGGCAAGGACCTACATCCAAGATTGCTCTATCCAGTGAAGCTGTCATTCAGAATGGATGGGAAGATAAAGCACTTCTCAGATAAGGTCAAGTTAAAGGAGTTCAGCATCACCAAGCCCTCATTAAATGAAATGTTAAAGGGATTTATCTAAGAAAAAAAAGATAAAAAATAGGACAGTAAAAAGATAGCAAACTCACAGATATTAACAACCACACCTAAAACAAAAGCCAACTAAGCAAACAAGTAGAACAGGAACAGAAACACAGAAATGGAGATCACATGGAGGGTCAGCAACAAGGGAGTGGGAAGAGGAGAGAGGGGGAAAAGGTACAGAGAATAAGTAGCATAGACGGTGGGTAGAAAATAGACAGGGGAAGGGCAAGAATAGTGTGGGACATATAGAAGCTAAAGAACTTATGACACATGGATATGAAATAAAGGGGGGAATATGGGTGGGAGGGGGTGTGCAGGGTGGAAGGGAATGATGGAGGAGAAATGGGACACCTGTAATAGCATAATCAATAAAATGTTTAAAAATAAATATATGATTCTTTAAATGTGTTCCTAAAGTTAAAAAAATATGTTCTTAACTAAAACATGTTCATTTGGGTGCCATGTAGAATCGCTTGCAAACACCAGGTAGAACATGTCTCATACATTGGGAAACACTGCATTATAATGAGTTTCCACTGCCTCATTCGGGTCCACCTTAGAAATAGTTGGAAATTAAAACTTGATCATTTTAATCTACCCACAGATACCAGTTTAGAAAAAGTCAAACCAGTTTGGGTTTCAAACTGGTTTCAGAGCCGCTGTCATTGTTTCCAGAGACCGAAGTACGAAAGCACACTCACCCAGTCAGTCATTCCATGGTGTGATGACTGTGGCTCTTGACAGAGGAGGCTGGGATGGCAGACAACCCTTGGCCTTCCCCCATCAGCCCTCTGGGAGAGCACCTCTTCCCAGTTAGCATGGTAGATGCAGCTTCCCAGGGAGGGAGGCTATGGAGTCACTCTCTTTCTTGTTTGCGAGGCTGCTGGAGTGGTTGGATGTACACATAGTGGTAGGAACAAAAAGCGAAAGCTCGGTCAGGCTGAGCAGAAGAAGTAGCAGAAAGTGCAGGCAGAACTGTGCTGCGAATTACTACACATCACAAAATTTATTCATAAGAGTGGGGTCCTTCACTAACGGCTGTGAGTTATTAACTAAAATGAAAACCAGTCAATTCTAATGATTGTTTTTTCTCTCTTCGTCTCAAAACAAAACAAAAAAAATACCATTCTGGTGATTTTTTTAAAAAAGATTTTATTTATTTATTTTTAGAGAGAGGGGAAGTGAGGGAGAAAGGGAGAAAAACATGTCTGCAACCCAGGCACATGCCCTGAATGGGAATCAAACCAGTGAGCTTTGGCTTTGTGGGATGACACCCCACTAAATGGGCCACACCATCAGTGCCCTTGTTGGCAATTTTTATAAAAGTCAGAATAGTGGTTACTTTCAGGGAAAGGAAGAGGCTTGGGAATGGAAGGGGACTCATGAAGGCTTCCAGGGTAGGCATCCAATGTTTCTTGATCTGAATGATGGTCACAGTTATGTTCATCTTATATTATCAAGCTTTGCATTTATTTTGTGGGGTTTTGTTTTTCTTTTATATTTTACAATAAAAGTCTTAAAATCTGGAGCAGAACAAACAAACAAACAACCCCCCCAATTAATTCTATAAACAGTTATTAAATGCTTACTATCTACAAGTCACATGGTCATGGTTGAGGTAGTAATAATAAATAAAACTCGTAGCTTCTCTCTAGCAATTTAGGACCTAGGAGAAGAGGTAGGAAGATAATCACACCATGAAATGTAAACAGTAATGGGGATTTATAGAAAGTGTGGTGTATGGGGGTTAGGACACACTGAACTGAGAAGGTAAAGTTTGAGGTAATTAGCCTTTAAGACTCAACTCAGGTGTTGCCTCTTCTAGCAAGCCTTCCTTGATCCCCTCCCCATAGCCCCCACTCCCAGGCTGGGTCTGATGCCCCTTGCACAGCATATTTTTAAAATAGAATTTATCATGTGTTGTGATTTTCTGTTTGTTTGCCTAAATAAGACTGAGTTCTATGGTACATTTACACAATGGAATACTATACAGCCAAAAGAAAGAAGGAGCTCCTACCCTTCAAGACTGCATGGATGGAACTGGGGAGTGTTATGCTAAATGAAATGAGCCAGGTGGTGAAAGACAAATACCATATGATCTCACCTATAAGTGGAACCTAATCAACAAAACAAATAAGCAAGCAAAATATAACCAGAGACATTGAAATAAAGAACAAACTGACAGTAACCAGAGGGGTGGGGGGGGAAGCAGGGGAAAGAAGGGGAAGGGGATCAAGGAACATGTATAAAGGAACCATGGGCAAAGCCAAATGGGGCAAGGATTGAGGGTGGGAGGTGGGGGTGGGTGGGACAGGAGAAATTGGTAGTGGGAAAATGGAAACAACTGTACTTGAACAACAACAATTAAAAAAAAAAACACCTGAGTTTTATTCAGGGTTGCTTCCTTGGTGCTTGATGTATATCAGGAATTCAGTAAATATTTTTGGAATGAAACACTGAAGGAAAAGGATGACAGTGAGACTAGAAAAAGGAAAATGGATTTGGGAGATGTTTAGAAGGTAAAATTGATAGAACTTGGTGACTAACTCGTTAGGGTTGATTGGTGCTGAGAATGTAATCTAGGATGACTCATTTTCTAATGATTTGTAGTAAATGAGCACTCAGAAAAAAAAAAATACATTGCAATGAGGATGTCCAGCCAAGATGGAGGTGTAGGTAGATAACTTTGCCTCCTCACACAACCAAAAGAAGGACAACAACAATTTAAAAACAACAACAACAAAAAACAACAGAACTGCCAGAAAATTGAACTGTATGGAAGTCTGACAACCAAGGAGTCAAAGAAGAAACATTCATTCAGAATGGTTGGAGAGGCGATGGGAAGCTGGGGTGGAGAAGATGCATGGCAAGGTGGCAGCTAGTGTTCCCACATTTGCTTGCAGATAAATCAAGAGAAACAACTAGGGTGCAAGATAGACCGTGCAACCTAGGGTCCCAGTGTGGGGGAAATATAGCTTCAAATCCTCTGGCTGTAAGAACATGTGGGGGTTGTAGTGGCAGCAGGAACTCCCAGACTCACAGGAGAGTTCATTGGAGAGACCCACAGGATCCTAGAATGTACACAAACTCACCCACCAGGAAATCAGCACCAGAAGGGCCCAATTTGCTTGCTATGGGGGTGACATGGGTTGCTCCACCCTGGAGAATGCCTAAGGCCCTGCCCCCTTACAACATAACAGGTGTGCTGAGACAAAGAAATGTGACTCATATGAAAGAACAGATCAAAACTCCAGACAAAGAACTAAGTGATGAAGAGAGAGCCAACCTGTCAGATGCAGAGTTCAAAACACTGGTAATCAGGATGCTCCCAGAAATGGTTGAGTGTGGTTGCAAATTAGAGGAAAAAGTGAAGGCTATGAAAAGTGAAATAAAGAAAAATATACAGGGAACCAACAGTGAAGGGAAGGAAACTGGGAATCAAATAAATGATTTAGAGCAGAAGGAAGAAATAAACATTCAACCAGAGCACAATGAAGACACAAGAATTCAAAAATATGAGGAGATGCTTGAGAACCTCTGGGACAGCTTTAAACATTCCAACATCTGAATCGTAGGGATACCAGAAGGAGAAGAGGAAGACCAAGAAATTGAAAACTTATTTGAAAAAATAATGAAGGAGAACTTCCCTAATCTGGCAAAAGAAATGGACTTCCAGGAAGTCCAGGAAGCTCAGAGAGTCCCAAAGAAGTTGGACCCAAAGAAGTAAACACTAAGACACATCATAATTACATTACCCAAGATTAAAGATAAGGAGAGAATCTTAAAAGCAGCAAGAAAAAGGGAAAGAATTGCCTATAAAGGAGTTCCAATAAGACTATCGGCTGATTTCTCAAAAGAAACCTTGCAGGCAAGAAGAGGCTGGAAAAATGTATTCAAAGTCATGAAAGGCAAGGACCTATACTCAAGATGACTCTATCCAGGAAAGCTTTCATTTAGAATGGAAGGGCAGATAAAGTGCTTTCCAGACAAGGTAAAGCTAAAGGAGTTCATCATCATCAAACCCTTATTATATGAAATGTCAAAGGGACGTATCTAAAAAAAAAAAGAAGAAGATCAAAACTATGAACAGTAAAATGACACCAAACTCACAACTATCAAGAACTGAACCTAAAAAACAAAAACAAAAAACAACACTAAACAGAACAGGAACAGAATCACAGAAATGGAGATCATATGGTAGGTTATCAGCGGGAAGGGGGAAGGAGAATGGGAGAAAAGGTACAGGGAATAAGAAACATAATTGGTAGGTACAAAATAGACAGGGGGGTGTTAAGAATAGTACAGGAAATGGAGAAGCCAAAAAACTTATATGTACGACCCATGGACATAACTAAGGGGTGGGGGATGCTGGTGGGAGGGTGGTTGTAGGACTGAAGGGAATAAAAGGGAAAAAAAAATGGGACAACAGTAATAGCATAATCAATAAAATATACTTTCAAAAAAAGAAAAAAGAAGAAGAAAGTACAGTGTAATGAGATTCTAGCATTTCCTTTTGGCCAAGCACACAAAAGTTTTGACATTTGAACTTTATAGGAGCATAGAATCTCATAATTTGAAAGAACTAATCAGGCCATATTGTCAAACTTTGTATCTTATACCAGAACATTCTTAATAACACTGCTCCAATATGGCATATACTTGACCACTTACAATTAAAGATTAATACCTCCTGGAAGAGCCCCTTCTATTTTTAAATAATCCTGCCTGTTAGGAAATTGTTTCTATTTGTCTGAAATCTAACCTCTTGAAACTTATCGTATATTTTTTCTAGTTCTAAAACAGGGTGTAGAGTAATTCTGACCCATCTTCCACTGGATGAGTGGATTAATCAAGAGGTATGTTGGTGAAGAGGAGGCTCTGCCCCTTCCTTTTAAAGCTTCAAGCTGTAAGTTATATACACACTACGTATTCACAGACCAGGGCCAGAACTTAGAGATTCACACTCAGCCACAAGGATGGTGGAAAATATTATCTTTATTTGAGGTAACTGTGCATCCAGTTAAAAATTGAGGGTTCTAATAGATATTAGATGACACAGCCACACATGAAATATTTGCAAACAGCCATCATTTCCTCTTGTTTCCACCTCAGCTTCCTCATCTCCTCCCACCTACTCTCTTCTCCAGGCTAAATAGCTCCAAGTTTCCTACCTTTTCTCAATTGGCAGGGTTTTGGGTGCTCTCAATAACTGGAGCTTATTCACTCCCAAATGCATTCCTAACGCTCCGTAATGAATTCCTGGTGGGTTCTTGAGGCCATGTTTTTTTTTTTTGTTTGTTTGTTTTTATGGTAATTCCTTTGCTTTTCTTTTATATTTTATTAGGTCTTTAAAAATTATTTAAAAATATATGCTTGTTGTAAAATTGAAACAATATCAAGGCAAATATAAAATAAACCCCATATCTCTCTGCCCCTCGACCTCCACCTTCCCAAGTGAACCCATGATGGTGATTTGCTAGGGCTCTTCCTGTGATTTCTCTTTTTATCACCACCAACAAAAGAAAAAAAACCATATATATACACACATACATATCTTTCCTTTTTGAAACAAAAATGGTAAGACACAATTTGTTCTACCCTTCAACCAGCTCTTTCCACTTAACACATCAGAGACATCTTCCCATATGTATATTGGAAATGTATATATAAAATTTAAATAGCTGTGAAATATTCCTTGTAATGAATACAGCATAATTATTTAACTATTCCAGTTTGTTGTTTTGGGTTTTAGTCCATATGAAATAGGCCATAATGAGCATCTTTGTATGCATGTCCTGTTCTATGCTTTAATTTTTATAGGAGTGCTTTCTAGAAGAAGGATTGCAGGGTCAAAGATATGCTAAATACTGCTACATTGTTTTTCATGGTAACTCTTGCATTGCTAATTTCCCCCACATTCTTCCTAGCACTGGGTATTATCAATATTTTAACATTTCTGCCAGCTTGATGGTTCAAAATGGCATCACATTGTAATAGTTGGCATTCCCCTGACAAGCTGATCATCTTTCCACATGCATACTCCATTTACAGTTTCTTTTTTTGAGATGTATACCCCCAAACGTCCTACAAGCCATATTCCACATTGCCCAGCAAGAGATTGTATGTGGTTGACTTCTCCCTGTGTCCCTCAGCTGAGATTGGGGTTGCTTTACCCTAACTCTCTGCTGCTCTGGGTGCTTGAGGGAGGCGAGAAGCCCAGCCACACACACAAGTGTTTGCTTCTGCTGTGGAGGTAAATATGGGGACTGAGAATCCTCCAGGATAAGCCACCCCCACTTGCCCATCCAAGGCTTCCCCTGAATCCTTCTGCTCTCCAACCCCCAAAACAGGACAGCCACAATCCCAGTTTATTTGGGATGAGTCATGCTTGCTCCACTTTCCCCCAAATAAACTCTGACCCATGCACTTGTAGCAGCCTTTGAGGATGAGGGATGGTACACTGGTGTCCTCTGGGCACCCCCTCTTCCTTCAATGTATTCATGCATCACTGGTTTTATTTTAACTAATTAGGGGAAAATTCATAAATAAAGGTAGTTGGCACAAAAAAAGTATCTGAGAAGTGGCCATCCTTGTTAAAACTGCACACCTACTATGGCACTCCACAATCCTTTTCCCTCTCTCCATCGCATGTGTCACCTTCTAACATACCGTACAAGTTACCTGTTATTCTTATTTAGTGCTGTCTACCTCCCTCTACCAGACCTTAAGTTTCATGTGAGTGAGATTTTTGTATGATTTGTTTGCTGTAGTGTCTCCAGTACTGTAGTGTCTTAGTGTCTCTAGTAACTGCCTTATCTAAATAGGTGCCCAGTAAACTGTTGTTGAATAAATACGGGAGTGAGTGCTGGTGTGGTCAGAGATAAGGGGAGGAGCCAGAGGACCCCTGTTGCCAGGAATGTTGAAAATCTAACCATGGTTGGTTCCTAACCTCACCTTCCAGGGAAGGATATAATCTCTTGCCAGGGAGTTGGTGAAATGGCTTCCCAACCATGTAGTTACATTTCTTTTAAACAGAACCACCTTGAGCCCTGGCTGGTGTGGCTCAGTGGATTGAGTGCTGGCCTGAGACCACAGGGTTGTTGGCTCGATTCCCAGGCTAAGGCGTATGCCTGGGTTGTGGGCGCGGTACCCAGTGCGGGGGGTGGGGGGGTGAGAGGCAACCACACATTGATGTTTCTCTCCTTCTCCTAAAAATAAATAAATAAAATCTTAAGTGATTGCAGAATTCAGCAATGGGCCCATGATCCAAGAGTTAATTCCAGGGTTTGCTCCCTGGGAAGGGAGTCTCTCTGTTCTGTAAGCCTGGAGCTTGAAAGGATGTAGGCTGAGCCACTACAGTTGTGTCCCCACCATGCGGACAGAGCCTGACTGAGAACCAAGCCAATGCTTCAATCACTCAGTGTCTGGGAACCCACGTTACTCTGGGATTCTCTCTCACTTGGGTGCTGCTTTTCAGTTGTTCAAGCGAGTCTGTATTTGAAAACCAAACTTTGGATGACTCCAGGGCTTGGTTTAGGGCCTCTGCTGATCCCTATTAGAGATCACTATTAGGTATATCCTATTCAACCCCACAGCTTTAAATACTATCCATGTGCTAATTATTCTATTGTCTCCAGGCTGACTTATCCCTTAAATTCTACACTCACACATCCAGCTGAGTACTTGACATTTCTATGTAAGGCATCCCAATCATAAAATGCCCCAAACGGAAATTTTGTTTCTCTTTCTAAAAGTCAGTTCATCTTATAGTCTTCAGCAGCTTGGAAGTACAAAACAGAACGACATTATGGCTGAGCACACAGACCCTGGAGCCAGCAGAGCCTGAATTCAAATATAGGCTGTAATGTAAAAGCTGAGTGAGCTCAATCTCGCTAATCTTCCCTTCTCTTATCTGTGCGATAGGGGTGATGGATTGCCTCTCTTGTATCTATCTTAGAGGCGTGGTAGCACATAATAAAAACTATAAAGCGTGGGTTATTATTATTATATGATAAATTATCACCTACTCAATTGCTGAAGCCAACAATTTATAGTTATCCTTGATTTTTTCTCTGCCCTTATATCACAAGCCAAATTTATCAGTGTGTCTTTCAGTTCTACCTCCCAAATATACCACAGCTTCTTCTTCTGTCCTTATCAGTAAACCCTGCACCATGTGACTGGTATCTCTGCAAAGGATATCCCCTACTCCTGCTCCACTCCCGTCTGACTGTTCTCATTGTTTCCACTCACCTCCTGCCTTTGAATCCAGCCTCTTCACAGCTTCCAGGAAGAACTTACAAAGTTCAGGCCAAAGCATGTCCCCTCCTTTTAGTGGCTTCTCTTACACTGAGAAAAAACTTTATTATCTGTCCTGGAGGTCCTACATGACCTGCCTGGCTTTTTTCACTGACCTGATCTTTTTGCTGACCTTTCTTGACCTCTCTGTTTCTGAGACATTCAAGTTCATTGTCTGAGGGCCTTGTACCTGCTACTTTATCGCCATGAAATGTCCTCCTCCAGTTGACTTCCAGTTGAAGTCACTTAGGTGACTTCTCTGTATGTCATGATACCTGCAAAAGTCTTAGGATATGCCGCTTATCACACTATGTTGCAAGCTTTGACTCCCTAGTCTAACTCTCTCACCAAATCAAGAGCTCATTAAGAGTGGAAATTATGCCTCATTGATCTTTGTACTGCCAACATTTGATGAGAGCCTAGAATACAGTAGGGGCTCAAAAAAAAAAAAAAAAAACCTCATAGGAATGAATTAGTGAGGCATTGTGTATTACATGTTGCAAAGGTTGTGACAAGTTTGTCAGAGTGAAAGGAGGCATGATCAGTTTTTTGAGGATAAGAGCAATAATTCTCAAAATAAGAGGTGTTTTGAGGGAAATAGTTCTTTCTATTAAACTCGTTAATTTGTGGCAGAAGAGTACACTGAGAAACATGAGGTAAGTTTACTTTCTGTGTAAGTTTCTAGTAGACGTTGGATCTTATAGACAGCTATCAGTTTCTTTTAGTCACTTGTAATTTTCCACTCAGTAGCTTCTAAATGAGGTAACTGAAGAATGTTTTGTTAGTTTCAGAACAGATTTTTTAAACGAATTTGGTTTAATCTGGAAGCGATTGAGTTTGTCACTTATTTTTGCAGTTTCTATTTTTAAAGCCTCTTTCATGGCTTGTCTTCTATCTCCACACTGTGCTTCCTCATTTCTGACACACACACTGTGTGATACTCAGAACTCTACTGTCTGGAGCCCCCTGGTTAAATGCGTGTTCTCACATGAGGCTTTCACCAGATCAATATCCAGCTAGGTAATGATACGGGTTTGTAATGTCATAGAGTATAATGGCTTACAGAGCACTCTGAGTACACTGTTTTGTTAATCCTGAAAATAGCCCCATGGAAAAACATACACATTTTGCACATTGTTAGCCGGACATTTAAGAGGCCATCATCAGGTCCTCTGCTCTCACCAATCCTGACACAAAGTTCCGCATGTAGTAAGGCTGAACAGGCTTTTGCTGAATAACTGACTGAATGACTTTACAGATCTGTCTCTCACTGCCCTTGAGATGTATTCTTCCCTTGAGACTGGTCCATTAAAAAAAAAATCTCACCATGTAAGACATGCTTATTCTGCTTTCATGGTTTCATATGTACTGTTTGTCCATTTGCTATGCCCTCTCTAGTTCTAAAGTGCTTAGAGGGACAACGGGACCAAGAAATTGAAGTGGACACCAAATCAAGAATATGTGCAGATCCCTTGGACCTTACAGCAAGTGTTAAACACAAACTAAGGTGCACCTTGTTCTTAAGGAAAAAAGCAAGTGTGACTGAAACTAGCATTTGTCACTCCATTCCATAGACAATTAGTATCTCCCCTGCATGTTAATAGTTTTTTTTAAAAACTTACAAAAGTGTTTTATTTTTTAACAAGTTTGGGAAAATGATATCAGGTACATTTTCCCCCTGGGGAAGTATACTACACACTGGGATATCAAAGAGTTGGAGAAGTTCTGCATGAAAACAGCTCTTTAACTTTGTTTAACCTGAGTTTCTAGAAGTTGGTTTATCAAAGATTATGTTAGCTTTATCACTTAGTAGCATCTTATGTTCTGTGTCACAGAAAATAGTTTGGGAAACACCAATCCACACAAATGATAATCTTGAGATTAAGCAGAGCTAGAAAAGATTTGGTAACTTTTTTTTTTTGTAAAAGCTAAATTCGGTAAAAGCTAATGTGCCTTTAGCTGCCCGCCCTGGATCTTCTTCCATTTGGGTAGCCAGGGAGGACTTTTCAACGTTCAGATGCTATCATAGCATCTACCTCCCTCACCCCTCAAAATCCTTCAATAGCTTTTCATTGCCCTTTTCATAATGAGCAAGCTCAAACAATTACTTTTTATCTAACTCTAGATGTCACTCAAGATAAGTGTTAAAACTGATTTGCTTTGCTTCCTGAAATAAGAGATGAAAGCCAATGTGTCCCTTTGGTTACATTACATTAGAAAAAAAGTGTGCAGTTCAAAGTTTCTCTCTCTCTCTGGATCTTCCCTCAGCATTTAAATATGTAGAAATATCTCATTTTACAAAAACAAAAACAAAAAACACAAAGCAAAACAAAAAAACAATACAAAGCAAAACAAAAAACCTTGCTTCAAGCTTACCTGCAACCTCCTGCCACAACTTTCTTCTATTTATAGATAACTTTCCCGCAAGAGCCATCCATGCCTGTCCTCTGCTTCCTTAATAACCATTCACTGCTGACAGTAGTCCAGATCATCCATCCATCCATGCAGTATTTATTTGTGCCATGCACAGTTCTGGGCACAGGGAATGAAACAAATTCTCTATTCTGATGAAGCTTATATTTTTTTAAATGGGGAACAGGCAACAAATAAACAAATACAAGTATATATTAACTTGAATAATCAGAACTATAGAGTAAAGATAAAGCAAGGTAAAGAGATTAGGAAGTGGACCAAGATGAAGATAGAGGTTGGTCAACATCCTTGCCACAGTGAATGGTTCTGTCAACACAGGACCAGTGCAATTCTTCCAGCCATGATGATTTATCCCAAGGGAGTCTAATCATTTTCAAGCTCGTAAATTTTAATTAATAATTGAGGGAAGGACTACTATCTTCTCCTGTAGTGAGTGAAAAAGACTGTAACATAAATTACTGTGGTTGGTATCTCATTACTATGAAGAAATTTAGCTTAAGAATGAAGCCAGTACAAGGTGGCCAAAGTTTAGAAAATCACAAAGAAGTGGAGCTAGATTCTAAATTAAATAATGCCCCAACCTGCCTTATGTTGTAGTCAGGGGTTACAATTGAGTTCCTTTATTGTTTTAGGCCAATTTGAATAGAATTTTTTGTTACTTGAAACCAAAATCCTAACTGTACAGTTTAGATTTCACCCCTCACAGACAAGGGATCTGTGAACCTAGGTACAATTTTGGGGATTCAGAATTATTCCTAGGGGTTCTTTTTTGTCCCATTATTGCTCTCTCTTTTGATAGTGATGATGTCCTATCATGCTAGAACCAGGTTTCTAAGGCCCTCTGGCTGCTATGGACTTATTCTTGGCTTGGGTGCTGGGGTCCCACGCAGCCATGGACCAGAGTTACATAAGTCCCAAGAGACAACTTTTAAAGTCTGAATGAGTTGTGAGGACTAGCTCTGGGGCCACTGAAGCGTATTTGGGCAATTTGTTCCAGAGAGCACATATCACCATCCTAGCACCCCAGAATGCTCTGGGAGCAGTGAATGATTGGATTTCCAGCCAGGCACTGCTGCTTATAAGTGCCTTTAGCTGCCCACCCTGGATCTTCTTCCATTTGGGTAGCCAGGGAGGACTTTTCAATGTGCAGATGCTATCATAGCATCTACCTCCCTCAGTCTTCAAAATCCTTCAATAGCTTTTCATTGTCCTTGTCATAATAAGCAACCTCATAAAATGGCCACCAACAGGGCTGCTGGTTGGGTGAGGCTGGTGGGGTACCTGGTATGCAAATTTTAAGGAGAAACTCACTTTCAGCATTGTACAAACAGTGCTTGCCTGATCTTAAGAGTGTGTGTGTCCTTCCATTTTTCCCTCTTCACCTCACTGTCCTCACCCTCATTCTGGCCCTGGCCTCCTCGGTATTGTGGATTCTCATTCAGCCTCATCTCATAACACTCTTCCCCTAACTGGCTTTGCTCTTTAAACTTTAGATTCCTTGTCTTTTAATTCCCTCTTGTCAGGAACATTTGCAAGGGTCAGAGTTGAAACTTAGAGCACGGTCTTGGTCAATCAGAATGAGTATCTAACCAATTAGAATTGATGGGGACTTAAAAACAGATGTCATGGCTCTTCTGGTGTGTCAGAACATCCACCCTGGGAGCCTGCACATTCTGTTCCCTCTCTGTGGACTACATTTCTTTCTATTATTATTATTATTATTTTGGCAAAAATTCTTCCATGGCCATACTGTGTACCTGGTACTATTTTAAACACAACAAATATTAACCTATATAATTTACATAATAATACCATTATTGCACCTATTTTACAGATGAAAAAACTAAAGTATGGAGAGTTTGTGAGGTACAGAAGAGCACATTGGTTAATAAGATTATATAGGTTTCAAGTGCACGATTCTATAATATAGCATCTGTATATTGCGTTGTGTGGTTACCACCCAAAGTCAAATCTCCTTCGGTCACCATATAATTGACCCCCTTCACCCTTTACTACCTCTATCCACCCTTCTTCTCCTCTGGTAACCACCATACTGTTGTCTGTGTCTATGATTTTTGTTCGTTTGTCTTGTTTGTTCATTTGTTATTTTCAGTTTTATATCCCACATGAGTGAAATCATATGGCGGTTGACTTTTTCTATCTGACTTATTTGGCTTAGCATGATATTCTCAAGATCTATCCATGTTGTGTGACTGTCAACAAAACAAAAAGGCAACCAACTAAATGGGAGGAGATATTTGCAAACAACACCTCCAATAAGGGGTTAATATATGAAATATATAAAGAACACATAACACTCAACAACAATAAAAAACAATCCAATTAAAAAATGGGCAGAGGACGTAAACAGACACTTCTCCCAAGAAGACATACCAATAGCCAACAGCTATATGAAAAGATATTCAACTTCATTAGCTATTAGTGAAATGCAAATCAAAGATGCACTTGTCAGAATGGCCATCATCAACAAGATGAGTAGCAATAAGAACTGGAGAGGTTGTAGAGAAACAGGATCCTGCATTCACTGCTGGTGGGAATATAAACCAGCACAGACACTATGGAAAACAGTGTAGAGGTTCCTAAAAAATTTGAGAATAGAGTTGCCATATGTTCCAGCAAATCCTCTTTTGTGTATCTACCTAAAAATTTTGAAATATTTATTCATAAAGATATATGTACCTTTATATTCATTGCAACATTATTCCTGTTGGTCAAGACATGAAAACAACTGAAGTGTCCTTCAATAGATGATTGGATAAAGAAGATGTGGTACATATATACAAAAGAATATTACTCAACCATAAGAAAATATAAAATATTGTAATTTTCAACAATACAGATTAATCTTGAGAATACCAACTGTGCTAAGCAAAATTAATGAGACAGAAAAAACTGATACTGATTTTTCTTCATTATTTGAATATTTTCAATATACAATTTGTTTATACAATTTGTTTATTTGTTTATTGAGTTATCATTGCATGCTAAGTACTGTTCTAACGCTAGAAAATAGTTGTGAAAAGAGACAATACCCCTGCCTTCAAGGTGTTTAGAGTCTAATGTGGAAGCAGAAAATAAGCAAACAACAGTGACAACAAAAATAACAATAAAACAGATAATTTCAGACTGTAAGTGCTATGAAGGAAATTACCAGAGAAATATAATAAAAAATAGCTGGCTGGAGTGGGTGGGTTATTTTAGATAGGATGCTCAGGGAAGATTTCTGAGATAAAATGGTATTGATATTTAAGCTGAGACTTGAAAGATCAAAGTTGAGGCAGCCATGTGAGTTTCTGGAGAAAGAGCATCTGAGGCCAAAGAAACAGCAACTGCAAAGACCTTGAAATGGGGAAGACTTTGGAGTACTCAAGGAATGACAAGGGGGTCAGGGTGGCCAGAGCCCAGTAAACAGTGAGAATGGTAGAAGGTGGGGATGGAGAAGCATGTGGGAACCAGATCACGTGGGACTAGGAGGGCAGAGTGAGGAGTGTGAATTTCATTCTGAGAGTAAAAGGACATCATCAAAGGATTTTCTTTCTATTAATATTCTTATCTTTTTGTTATAAAATCTTGAAATTTACCAAAAAAGTGGAGAAACTATTATCAAAAAAGAGACAAAGCCTCTTTTTAAAAAGCCTCTGTTTAAAAAAGATACACTCAGTATTCAGCTCAAAATATTCCAACATCTGACAATTTTGGTTCACTTGTACCTCTCAATCTTCTACTCCAGATTATTTTAAAGAAAATTTTGGATATAATAGTTGTATTGGTAAATACTCCAGTATATCTAGGAAATAAGGACTCTTTTTTGTTTTTGTTTTTTGAATATCTTTTATTTTTTAAATTAGATATTTTGAAATATTAATTGAAGTGCAGTTTATAGTAGAAACTTTGCTGTATTAAGAACTGATTTAAAAAACCTTTATTGAATTAATTGAACTGACATTGGTTAATATAATTATATAGGTTTCAGGTGTAAAATTCTATAATATGTTGTCTGTATATTATATTGTGTGTTCACCACCCAAAGTCAAGTCTCCTTCTGTCACCATTTATCCCCCTTTTACTGTTTTCTGCCTCCCTCTACCCTCCTTTTACTCTGGCAACCACCATACTCTTGTCTGTCTATGAGGGTTTTTACTCCTTAACGCATTTACCTCTTTCACCCAGCCCCACAAACCCCTTCTGCCTGACAACTGTCAGTCTGTTCTCTGTATCTAGGAGTCTGTTTGTATTTTGTGTGTTAGCTTATTTTGTTCAATTGATTCCACATATAAGTTAAATCATATGGTATTTTTCTTTCTCTGACTGGCTTATTTCACTTAGTGTAATACTCTCCAGGTCCATTCATGCTGTTGCAAAAGGTAAGATTTCCTGCTTTTTTATGGCTGAGTAGTATTTCATTGTATAAATGTAGCACAACATAAGAGCTCTTAAAAAACAGCTGGAACATCATTATCACATATGAAAATTGATAATTTATTAATATCATCAAAATTGAACATCTCACAAATGTCTTTTCATAGTTGGTTTGTTTCAGTCAGAATCCAAAAAAGGATAGATATATATATTTGATTTATAACAACACCTACACTCTTGTGTGTGTGTCTTTTTTTCTCTCAGTCTAACATTTTATTTGTTAAAGAAACCAGATCATTTGTCCCATAGAATTTTCCACCTTAGCATTTTGCTGCTGGTATCCTCACAGTGACATTTAACGTGTCTCCCTTCCCCAGAATTTCCTGTAAACTGGTAATTAGAATCAACTTCAGTTTCAATTTTTGACAAGAATACTTCACAGTGGTGCTGTGTTGCATCCTTCAGAAAGCCTTAACTGTTTCTCTTTCCTTGATGTTAAGATAGATCAGTGGTTTTAGGTATTGCCAGCCAGATAAAATCATTATAATCAGGGGAGTTGCAAGCCATGATTTATGCTGTAAAGATCACTCTGGCTATTATATGGCAACAGGTTTGTGGGCAGGGATGGTAATAAAAATATTTAATAAACTGAATGGCATGGGTTTTGACCAACCACAGTGGACTGCAGACATGCTCACTTACTTTCAGCACTCATAGTAGGAGTGGAAGCTTGGGAGGCAATTAAAAGGCACTTGTTGCAGTGGTGCGTGTGAGAGATGGGTGCAACCTGGCCAGGGTGGAGGTAGTGGAAATGGGGATAAGGGTGGACTCAGGAAGCTTTGGAAAGATCTAGGGGTGTCCAATGTGTGGGCTGTGCATGCCAGAGTTGTCAATTCCACCTAGCAACCATGTACTTATGATAATTGTGATTTGGACCCCACCTAACTTATTTTGGGGTTCTCCTCTCATGGCCCTAGAACAAAGCCTGATTCTAGAAACAAAGATGTTAGTTCTCATAGTGTCTTTGAGATACCTGAGTAGAAAAACAGGAGAATTGGTGTATCATTGATGGAGAGGAAAAGAATCTATTGGATTTCTCTTCAAAGAAAAGAAAAACATCTAATAAAGCATAACATTAATATGTTATGTGTTGTTTGAGCAGATTAAAATAACATTAATTTTCATGTTTGCTCTTTGTATGATTAAAGTGAATATCATAAGTGTAAAATTCACTGGTGACATCTCTTAAGTTGCTGTTTCCTGCTTAGCTCATCTCCTAATGAAAAAAGGGTGTGTTAGTTACCACAGTAGCTTCCTTTAACCACAAATCAAGAACTAAGTCTTATTTCCTAGACAAAAAGGTAAGAGCCAATATTATTCATTTTTTTCTGTGCATGTATAACATCTTGGGAATAACCAATGACACTTTTCTACTGAGAAAGAAATTTTTCATGGTAGTAGGAAACACAGGTTCAGTTGATTACTCACATTATTATATTAGTAACATCTTTTGATCTATATGCCACACAGGGAAAAAAGTGCTGAATGCAAAACCACAACCTCAGCTGTCGGTGGAAACGGTAGTTAATGGCACTTTGCTGCTATATCAGAGGGCCAATTCTTGGTAGAAAGGGTTATCTTGAATGTGGTTTCCAAATCAATGGATAAAAGTGAGCTGTGGCAAAAATTAAATGATCCAATTGCTTATTACACTTTAAATATAAATTTGTTCTTTTATGAGAGCAATATGGTTATAAATTATGTAAATACATATAAGTTGTGATGATTTAGGATAGATAGATAATAAGCAACTCCAAAAAGCCCTAGGTATGAAATCAATTTATGCCTTCTAAAAGTTATTTTAAAAGCTACTCTAAGTTATGGTGAGAAAATTTTGGACCTCAAAATATCAACTGAGAAACCTAATAGCCTACATTGGATATTTAAGGTTGTCCAGGTAGCCAAGAGAAGCCCTAAGGAGCAACAGCTTTTAGTTGAGACTCTTCAAAAAAGTCTAAATTTATCAAATAATTTCTCAAATTTCACAAACATCAATGAAACAAAACATGTTTAAGAGTAATACAGGTTTTCTGGAACTATTTCTATACTGGTAAAGTATAATTTCTAAAAATCTTAGGATATTTTTGTTTCCCCAAGGATCACTTAAAAGAAAGGTATATAATCCACTTGGAGTTTTAATTTATTAATAGGTTTTCCACAAACATTCTATGGAACTGTTGTAACGGTAAATCCTAACATTTGTTAGTTTAAATTTGTCATGTAAAAGGACATTTTACTTCAGAGCTCACAGCTGTTGACTGCTATTGTAATGAGGATTTATTCCTGCCACCACTGAAGTAGCTGCCAATAATAATGCTGCCAACAGAAATTTTAGGTATATTGCAATAAACATTTTTAAACAAGTTTTGCCTCTTTCCCATTAGTGAATTTCCCAAACAATAAACCAGTTCTCCTTTAAGTGATTCATCATTTTCTTTCTAGGTAATTATTTTTGAGGAGAATTTTCTGAGATATATTCCATATGTTCCTGCTTACACCGGGCTCCTGCTACTACTCTGAACTCCACTTCCCTCTCCACTGAGATGGTGACATTCAGTTCAGAGACTCCCTTGTTCTCTCATAGCTCTGATGTCTCCTACTGGTTCCAGGAACACTGGCCTGTTGACATGTGTCCTATTCACTCCTCCCCTCCTATGTGTCTGTCCTTACACTGTTTCTCTTTCTTAGGAGACCTGCCTCCTTTGGCTCCATATCTATATAGGTATTAACACATATGTGACACCCTCTTCCCTGGATGGTCTTGAAAGAGCCTGGAGCTCTTGTCCCTCTGGGAAAGAAGACCAGTGATTTCTCAACTTCTACATAACTGTTAGCAGAAGTGAAAAGGGAACCCATATCTCTGTGTTCTTCATAGGATCCTCAACATTCAGAGCCCTCCCACAACTCTGGGCCTGAGGCTTCCAGGGATAACCCCAGGGTGCTCTTCATCCCTGTTTAAGACATGCCACAAGAAGCCAGACACCAGGTCACCTCTCATCCCCAGGCTTTCATCTCCATAATGGCTCTGCACTTCATTTTCTCTGGCCCCATCTCCAACTTTTGAACTTCTTCCATTGTGTCATCTGAGTTCATCATCAGTCACCAGCAAAATCCATGTTATCAGTAACACTTTCCCTGAACGTTACCTTCTTGCTATAACTAACCTAACTCTCCCTTGGTAATCTGGTTTCCTTGCAGTTTTCTCTAGATGTGGCTGTTTCTTCTCCACTCCCTCTTATATCCCTAGGTTTAGATGTAGAGGGAGTTGAAGTGACCTATCGCCTTTCATCACAAACATCCACACCATTCTCCCTAACTCCTTCCTGAAACTCAGTAGCAACTTCTTGCTGAAATACATCATCAGACTATGTCACCTACTAGTGCCCTGGTGGTCATCATATCCTTTAGTCACTCATTTTCATTCCAGAGAGATTTTACCACAGGTTCCCTGGGTGAGTCTCTTAATTCTGAGGTTCAGTTTTAGGATTCCTACTTGCCCACAGATTTGAACTACATTCACTAATATCAGCTCAATCAGCAAAATAGTGACACTTTGCTCTTCCATTAGTCTTATTTTGCTCTACTTTGTGTCTTATTTTTCAACTAGCACAGAACCAGGAAGAAAAGAAGGATGTCATTTATTGGGTATCACACTGAACTCTAAATTTCACTCACCTTTCAGCAAGAAATCCAGCATTTCCTTCTTATAGGAACTTCAAACTTCTTATCAAATCCTGAGGGGCTTATAAATTCAAAAAGGTAGTTAGTTGCACAATGAAGTGCTCCTTGATGGTCATTTCCCTTGCTATCACTTGGTATAATTATTCAGACCTTACACTGTGTGAAGGGTGGGGCTGGCACAGACCCTCACACAGGATGCTCACACTGAAACACTCCAAGGCAGGTGATTTCAGTCTTCCTGTCATGAATGGCCCAAGGTTCCCAAACTCTGCCTCCCAACCCTGATATTTTTAATACCTAGTTCTTTCAGTCTCTGCACTAGGTCACCTCTCAGGTGCCTCCTGGCCCCAAGAGCACTTCCTCAGAGCTGGTTCCAGCATCTGTCCCCACATGCACTCAATGATCTGCCCGAACATCCACTCCAAGGCTATGGCAGCTTTTCCCTGTAAAATTATCAAAGTACAAAGGGCCTGCTATTCTCTTTATTATTTTCTTTCTATGGTGACATTTGCCTTATGTTGACTCTTTGTGACTACTGGATCATCTGCAAATTGGAAATAAAAATATCTACTTCATAGAATAGTCACAGGATTAAAGAAATTAAGACATGCAACTGGTATACAGTGTACTGGTAAACAAAAAGAATTAAGAATAAAATATTTACCAAATAAAACCTACTTTGTCTTGAGGAATCGCTTAACTTAGTGGAGAAAATTCACACACAAACAAAATTACAATACAGGGTGGGGCAAAAGGAGGTTTACAATTGTGAGTACGGGAAAGAGTTTATTTTTGTATTAGTATTTATTGCATTATTTTATATATGAACAACTGTAAACCTACTTTTGTCACACCCTGTATAATTTGATAAATAAAATGATGAAGATAGGCACATCTATTAAAAGAGTACAGAGGAAGGCAGGAAGACAACTGTATTCAACTTAAGTGCATCAGTGAAAGCTTCTTGGAAAAGGTGATATTCAAGCTGAGTCTTAAAATATTGGAGTTATCAGGTGACAGGATTCAGCATAAACTGGGGCTGGAAATCAATTTGGTGTTGCTGGAGCTTAAAATGTGAGTGAGAGAATGTTGAGGTGAGGATGGACAGGTGGGCAGAAGTCCAGGGATGGTCTCCTGTCCCCCAATAAATAACCTGTAGTGATGAGTAGTTCTCTTTTGAGGAAAGGCATGCCACAATTTTATTTACCCTTGGAAAAATAATCTCTGTTTGAATAGTGGAGTTAACAGGACTACCAGCAGGGACCAGAAGCTGATTAGGCAGTTGTTTGGTTTTAGGAAAGATAACAAGGCTGTTTCTGAAGGATGTGCAGGAGGCTAAAAATATTAGATTAGGAGATAAAATTGGAAGACCTAAGAGAATGATTATATGTAGGATGCTTCTAAGCAGAAGTGATACCATCAGCACAGAAAGAGAACACAAGAGAAAGAGGCTTAGTGTTAGAAGATAGACTATGTTAGAGGTGACTGTCAGACAACTAGTAAACTCATTTGGGTGGCTATTCCCTGCTCACAGATGTTTCCTTTGAGGTCTACCCTGTACCTGGCAGCCCTGTTTGTTGGTTTGCTCAGGTGTAACATTCAGGGTTTGGTCAGAAAAATAGAAGCTGCTTTAGGTATTTCATGAATGAAAGGTTTTAATGAAAGGAATCAGAATGTGATTCAATCATGGCTGGATCCGTGGTAAGGCAAGCTGCCACCAACAGTGTCAGCCTATAGCATGGAGCTGTGTGGTAGTTTAGATTGACACTGAAGCAGCTGTAAATCTCAAGAACATCCGTGAGGTTTCTATGGACCACATCAGTCTGAAATACTGACATGGGAAATTCTCAGCAAGCTTTCCCAGAAGCTGCTTTGAACCTCATATCTATCCCTGTGCCCACCTCTAGAGAATAATTGACTCTTCTCTCTTCTGCCTTCTAAATTTTGTGCATGTACCTTAATTGGCCCACTCAAACCAGGGAATATACAAAGAAGAGGATCCTGGGAAATGTAGTTTCTACTTCGTTGCATTACAGGAGAGAGCTCAGCACACATGTGGTTATTCAAGGCTGACAACAGGCAATCCAGATGGATTAGTTAATTCCATTGAAAATTCTGATTTATGATTCAGAGGTAGTTGAGTTTTCTGCCTCTGGCTGGAACCACAGGGAAAGTAAAAATTCTAGAGCTGTGAGGTGGACATCATTTGTCCCTTAAGGGGAAAAGCAAATATGCAGGAAAAGATAGAATTAAAAAAATGTGCATAGAAAGGTAGGGATGATAATCATGTAGCTTACATTCAGACAGAGGGAGTGAAGGGGGAGAGAAAGAGAAAGAGAGAGATCTTGAACCATGGTTGCATTTTTTTTTTCTTCAGATAGCTCAAGTTGGTTTTCAATCCTACTAAACAAAGGAGTCTTAAGAAAGATAGCATCCAATGCGGGATGTCTGTGCAGCAGTGGGATGGGTGGATCAGAGGTTCTAAAGTCTGCTGGAAGTGAGGTTGAGAAGCCATCAATATGTAGAAGTGGCAAACCTGTGAGCATGAAGGAGCTCAGACAACGATTACTTTATTTGAAGGTTAATGATAATGTGGATATTAAAACAGTTAGAAGTGGGAGCCCAACATATATCAGTAGGAGCCAGCCTTTGTCTTAGAGTCTATTTTGTGGACTTCTAGCCAAGATGTAGGTATAGGTAGGCATGCTTTGCCTCCTTGCACAACCATAAGAAGGATCACAAATAACCTCAAAACAAAAGCCAAACAGAACTGCCAGAAAATTGAACTCATGGAAGTCTGACAACTAAGGATTGAAAGAAGAAATATTCATCCAGATGGATAGGAGGGACAGAGCCGTGGAGCCAGGGCAGAGAGGATGTATAGTGGCAGTGACATGGTGGCAGCGGTAGCCGGTGGAATGGGCTGTCTCACTTTCATGTGTGGTGGATAAAAACCAGGAGGGACACCTGGGGAAAGAGCAATCCTAGCCCCAGGCCAGACCATGATACCCAGGATTCCAGCACTGGGAAAATAAAGCCTCATAACTCCTGGCTATAAAAACCAGTGGGGTCTGGGGTGATGGAAGAAACTGCTGGTCTCTCAGGAGAGTCTGTTTAAAAGGCACTGATGATCCTAGAATGTATGCAAGCCCACCCACTGTGGGAACCATCAGCAGGGCAACAGCTAGAGGCGTGCCAGTTGCATTTGGGCAGGGGGTGAAGTGACTGGAAATGGAGTAATGGTCATGCAAGTGGCATTGTTCCCTCTTTGACCTCTCCCTCACATACAGCACCAGTGCCACAAAGTGGTGAAGTGGGTTGCCACACCTTGGTGAATACCTAAGGCTCTGCCCCTTTCAATGTAACAGGTGCACCAAGACAGGGAGTCAAATCAATTCTACTTAATACACAGAAACAAACACAGGGAAGATGCCAAATTGAGGAGACAAAGAAATAGGGCCCAAATGAAAGAACAGATCAAAACTCCAGAAAAAGAACTAATGGAGATAGCCAACCTATCAGGTGCAGAATGCAAAACACTAGTGATGAAGATGCTCAGAAAACTCATTGAGTACAGCAAACACTGAATGGAAGAAATAAAGGCTACACTAAGTGAAATAAAGAAAAATCCACAGGGAATCCAACAGTGAAGGGAAGGAAGCCAGAGTTCAACTCAACAATTTGGAACATAAGGAAGGAATAAACAATCAACCAGTATAGAATGAAGAAACAAGAATTAAAAAAAAAAAAACAACGAGGAGAGAATAAGACTTGGGGACATCTCCAAAAGTGCCAACATCAGAATCATAAGGATGCTAGAAAGAGAAGAAGAAGCGCAAGAAATTGAAACCTTATCTGAAAAAATAATTGAAGAAAACATCCCTAATTTGGTGAAGGAAATAGGCATACAAGCCCAGGAAGCACAGATTCCAAAACAAGATGGACACAAAGAGGACCACACGAAGACACATCATAATTAAAATGCCAAAGGTTAAAGATAAAGAGAGAACTTGAAAAACAGCAAGAGAAAAAGAGAGAGTTACCTTCAAAGGATTTCACATAAGACTATCAGCTGATTTCTCAAAAGAAACTTTGCAGGCAAAAGGGATTAGCTTCCTAGACAAGGTAAAGCCAAAGGGGTTCATCATCACCAAACCCTTATTATATGAAATGTTAAAGGGACTTATTTAAGAAAAAAGAAGATCAAAACTATAAACAGTAAAATGACAACAAATTCACAGCTATCAACAAATGAATATAAAAAAGCAAACTCAAAAACAAACTAAGCAAATAACTGGAACAGGAACAGAATCATAGATATGGAGATCATATGGAGGGCTGTCAGTGGGGAGGGAAAAGGGGATGAATGGGGGAAAAATTACAGGGATTAAGAAGCATAATTGGCATGTACAAAATACATAGGGAGATGTTAAGAATAGTATAGGAAATGGAGGAGCCAAAGAACTTATATGCACAACCCATGGACATGAACTAAGAGGGGGATTGCTGGAGGGAAGAGGGATACCAGGTGGAGGGGGACAAAGGGGGAAAATTGGGACAACTGTAACAGCATAATTTACAAATGGATTTACAAGTGGATCTTTAAAATACTTCAGTGCTAGTGCAAAAAAAAAGATAATCAGAGTTTGATGAACAAATAAATAAAATTGTAGAGTGAAATGAACTTGGAAAGATTAATAGTATAGATGAGTATATGAATGATTATGTCATTTATACTTGATAAATGCTAAAGTATATTTGCCTTCAAGAATGCTTTTCAAGCCTTGATTTTGCCATGCTACTTAATAATGAACAAAAATATATCTAATTTTGAATTTTTTCTAGCACAACTAGTAATAATTTTGAACTTTGGGCTTTTTGGGTTTTTTTGTTTGTTTATTTGCTTTGGCTCTGAGAATGCTGTGAATTTTAATACACTAGGTTATAAAACTGAAGATTACCAATTAAATTTTAGCATTTACATCTAAAGAATGATACAATTATCAAAGTAATATTTTTTAATTTTTAACTTTTTAAATTTTAATTGTTGTTCTTGTACAGTTTTCTGCCTGTTACTCCCATCCCAGCCCATCGCCCCAGCCTTCCCCACCTCCCTCCCATTTCTACCCCCTAGTTTTTGTCCATGTGTCTTATACTTGTTGCTCTAAATAAACCCCTCCCCTTTTCCCCTGAAATTCCCTCCTCTCTCCCCTCTGGTGACTGTCAGCCTGTTCTCGATTTCAGTGTCTTTGGTTATATTATGCTTGTTTGTTTGTTTTGTTGATTAGTTTCCTGTTAAAGGTGAGATCATATGGTATTTGTCTTTCACCGCCTGGCTTATTTCGCTTAGCATAATGATCTCCAGTTCCATCCATGCTGTCATGAAGTAATATTTTTATAATTTTTTTATTCTAAGAAAACACATTCCTATGTTCAAAACCCAGAAATTTCAAAGCTGTAATAACATATTTCATTTACATGCTAATATGGAAATATGATCCTGTACTAAGAGGATATCAGTGCCTATGTCTTAAATAACCACTTTTTGTGAACTAATTTGTAAAATAAATTAATGTGAGGAGCACCTATTATTTGTCTGCCCTGCTTCTTTCCTTCTCCTATGTAACCTGGCTGATGTAGTATACCATATTTTTATAGGGCTCCACAGTCAATTGCTTCTCAGGTGGGCACTTGACTCAGTTTGTCCTTTAACTTGGATTTTTCTGGGAGACTGCATTAGCTTCCTAATTGTTCTTTCAGGTTTTACTCTCTCCTCACTGAAGCCTAATTTTCCTTTACCAGCTACATAGACCCTGTTAAAATATGTCAGATTATTTCACTCTTGCTCAAAACCCAACAGAGACTACCCCATTACCCCTAGAATAAAATTCAAAATCCTTTCCATGGCTGCTTAACCTGGCTCCTGGCTGCCTCTTTAACCCCACTACCAGCTCCTCAGAGCTAGTCACAACAGCTTCTTGCTATAACTCAGCCCTGGCTATGGGTGCTCCCTTGTCGGGCCTTTTTGTTTTGGTATTCTCTCTGCCTGAACACTCTCCTCCAGGTCATGCTCATGACTCATTCCCTCCTTTCCACTCAGATCTCTGTCCAGGAGCCGTTTCTTCAGCAAAGGCTTCTCTGACCCCATATTTAAAGTAGCATTATCCCTCATTCACTGCAGCTTTAGTCACAATAGCTAAGATGTGGAAATAATCTAAATGTTCAGTGATGGGTGATGGATAAAGAAAATGTGGTGTATAGATATGTAATGTATTTGTCTACACATACATTTATATTGACATAATGGAATAGTGTTCACCTTTAAAAAGGAAATCTTGCCATTTCTGACAACATGGATGAACCCTGAATACATTATATAAGAAAAATGTGGTGTATATATAGATATGTGACATGTCTATCTACTCCCACACATACATCCATATTTATACCTATGTCTATATGATGGGACATTATCCAGCCTTTAAAAAGGAATTCTGCCATTTGTGACAACACAGGTGAACCTAGAAGACATTATGCTAAGTGAAGTAAGCCACACACAGAAGGACAAATACTGCACGATCTCACTTATATGTGAATTTATTTTGAAAAGCTGAGCTTCAGAGTAACCGAGGTTAGAATGGTGGTTAACTGAAGGTGGGGTGTGGAGGAAAAGGGGGGGAGATTAAAGAAAAAAGGAAAGTAGAATGGTGGTTACCAGGGGCTAGAAGGAGGGGGTCATGGGGAGAGATTGCTTAATAAGTAGAGTTTCACTTTTGCAAGATGAAAAGAGCTCTGGAGATGGATGGCGGTGATGGTTACACAGCAATATGACTGTACTTAATACCACTGAAATGTACACTTAAATATAGTTAAGACAATAGATTTTGTATTGTATGTATTTTACCACAATAAAATAAAACAAAACTACCCTCTTCTTCTACTTTACTTGTTAAAACAATAATCCCTACCTGACACTATATGACATAGTTTTATATTATTTATTTATTTATTTATTTATTTATTTATTTATGAGTTTTCAACCCCCTCCGACAAAATGTAAGATTCTCAGGGACAGGGTCTTTGTCTCTCTTGTAATCCCTGCTGCCTAGAACAATATCTAGTGCATTAACAAGTATTTGATGAACTAGTACAATATTTCAAACTGGAATTGAAAAATAAAGTTAGCTTATCTTTGGGGGTGAAAATCTGCGAAATATGAAGATGAGGAGAAATGTCTTCACAGCCAATTTTCCCTCCAAATGAAGGATGCTATTCTGTGGTAGGCAAGATTGAAATTGTCTTACCAAGTGAGGCAGAGGTGAGAGTGAGAGACAAGTCCTATCAAAACTGGAGCCCTTGGTTCCACCCCATCCTGAGGTTCTCCCTCTGTTACCCATGATATCTCAGGTTCCTTCCAATAAATAGACTTCTGAATAAAAGTGCAGCTGAGATTTCCATCACTTGCAATGCAGGGAGTCCTAATAAATGAACTTGTTAGTGTACTTTCACTATTACCAAGAAATAAAGAGTGTAATGAAAATGGGAACAAATTATTGGATCATAATTAGGAAAATGTTAACAAAATTCACAGTAGTAGATGCTGCCAGAGCTCATATCTTCTTAGCAGCTTCCCTTCCTGTCCTTACCCACTGTGCTCAACTGTAACTACTTACTATTCCTGGCTTGAGGGCTTCTCTCTGCCTGCTTGTGGGGAAGGCTGGAAGGGTGAGGGGGTCAGTGTCCCTGGGAGCAGCCCTCAGACAATGATGCAGAGAGTTGGAGGATAAATACCCTGGCTTCCTTGCCTCTTGGTAGGATGTCTTTGAGGTGTGTTCTATGCCATCATCCAGAATGCTTCCATGGATTGAGTCCCAGTTGCCCACGGTAGCTCCTGCTCATTAACTCCCTTTATGGACTTCCTCCCTCCCCTCAGTCACCTCCCCACTCCCTTCCCGTACTTCCCAGCATCACCACTGAAATGACCCTTGGCTCGGGCTTTGCTTCAGGTATAACTTAACCTAAGACAACTTCTATGTATAAAAATTTCCATTTAACATGAACAAATAAATTATAAATAAAGAAACATATAAATGGAACTTACTGTAAATCAGTTCACACATGAAAAAAGCATGAAATTAAATTACAAATAGTGAACACATGGTTCTTATTATATGTCAAGCATTATTCTGAAAGCTTTACATATGCACTTTTTGATTCTCACAAATACCCATGAAATAGATGCCAATATAATCAGCTAACTTCAGAGAGTTTAAGAAACTCCCCCAAGTTCACACAGTTGGTAAAAGATGGAGCCAGGATTCAAACTCAGTCTGGTTTCTATGTCTATACTGTTAACCATGGTACTATATTGAAGAAATAATAAAAATAATAATCTTTGTTAATGCCATGCTATCATGCAAGCATTGTATACAATTAAGTTGCATATGTAATACAAGTATAATATAATATAGAAAACTAATGATATTTGAGATCACTATAATCTCAAGGGAGAGAGAGTCACTATATAAACACTTCTTCTAAATCCAACATAAGTCAGTTCATGAAAATGGGTTGTCATTAGTATTTAATAGAGAATGACCACTAGCAGCAGTGTCCATGATTGACAGTATTATAGTTCTTAGGAAACCAGTGTGTAGGCATGGTGTGTAGCTAAAAAACAGCATGCATAATAAAGTATTACTCTGTTACCTATATGGATTTGGCACTGAACTACAGCTAAAAATATTGAGGTCTCTTCGGGCTTGCAGCCCTAGCCAAGTGGCCTTGCTGGCTTCATCCTCCAGGCTGGTGGTCAGTAATTATTGAACTCTCCTGCCAGGTACTGAGATGGGCACTTTGAGCTAGACAAAAAAGACTAAGACACTGTGTATGTCCTCTAGGACCTTAAAACCTTGTGGGTGAAACGGGCATATGAGGGTAACTTGGATTTTTTTCACTTATGTGAAAAAAGTTCAGGTGAGTTTATTAAGAGCATTCATATGGACATTTTTGCACAGTTTTTACCTTGTGGCTTCAGATGTTGCAGCTGTGGCAGTCTATGGCTGCCTCAGAAGAGGAAAGATGCAAAACAAACTTGAACCCTGAGAGCTGTGCAGGTGGTTTCTTATAGTCTTCAAATAAAAGGAAGTCAAACAGCCTCCTGACTCCACGACATTGTCACTCAAAGTCTTCACCCCTTGCAGAGGCAGAAGTGTCTATGGGTGCTTCAAGGCACTGTGTTGAAGAGAGGAAGTATGACATCAGGCCAGGAGGGGGGCGGGGATAAACCAATTTCTTTCTTTCTCAGGGTGGCCCACAGGAAGGAGAGGGGAAGTCAGGTCAAACTGGCTTGACACCTTTGTCCTGGGAAATCCTATCAGGTGACTGAGAAGAAAACCTAACCCACCAAGTCACTGCTCCTTGCCAAGAGATGGAAGACACTTTGGGGGAAACCCCCAACCACAGGCCAGAAGAACAGCGCATGGAGAGTCTTGCTGAAAAAGCAGACTAGAAAAATACCTTTTCGAATTCAGCCTGGAGTGAAGAAGTATTTCCATCTTGAGTCTTTTCACTTTCCTAATGGACGTATAGTCTGAATATTTTGTAATACGTCATTTAGATTTCTTCTCTTGCGACTGACATTTTTCTTTCTTTTTAGGGAGAAGATAATCTGAGAGGATGTAAGGCATACTTTTTTGTTTAATAGGTTTCCTAATAAAATTGGAATTCCTAATAGAATTGTTTGGAGTAATGAATATAATTGGAAGGAAGCAAGATTATTTGAAGAAGAAAAAAGATGAGAACTTTAGTTTTCTTACTTGGTATTCTGATATCCATCACCTTTCATGTCTAAGTAGACAGTAACAGTGTGCTTTAAAGCCTTTAAAATGCATTAAAAATTTACTTACTTACTTACTTACTTATTTATTTATTTTTATTGCTGTTCAGTTGTAGTTGTACCAATTTTTCCCCCATTGCATTCCCTGGTCCTACCCACCCACTGTTCCCACAGTCAATCCCTACCCTCTTGTCCATGTCCATGGGTCCTTTTTACATGTTCCTTGACTAGACCTTTCCATTTCTTTCCTCTGTTATCCCCTTCCCACCTCTCCTCTGGTCACTGTCAGTCTGTTCCTTATTTCCATGTCTCTGGTTCTATTTTGCTCACTTGTTTGTTTCGTTCATTAGGTTCCACTTATAAGTGAGATCATATGGTATTTGTCTTTCACTGCCTGGCTTATTTCACTTAGCATAATACTCTCCAGTCCCATCCATGCTATTACAAAGGGTAGGAGCTCCTTCTTTCCTTTTGCTGTGTAGATCTTTATTGTGTAAATGTACCACAGTTTTTTTATCCACTCATTTACTGGTGGGCACTTAGGCTGTTTTGGGCACTTAGGCTGTTTCTAGCACTTGGCTATTGCAAATAATGCTGTTACCAACTTTGCAGTGCATAGGTTCTTTTGAATTGGTATTTCAGGATTCTTGGGATATTATCTCTTAAATGTCCGTTTCTGAGTCATGCCCCAAAAGAGCCACAGGGCCAGCAGGCAGATGCCATATATGACACCCCATCAACCTGACTAATGCTGTTTGCCCTACCTGGGAGTTCACCTGAGACTCCATCCCACCCAACTTAAGGACCCAGTGAAACTGTTAACTATGACTTTTCCATATGAATGGCTGGTCTTGGCTTGTTCTTTACAACTTCCTAAATCTTATCAAACAAGCAATATTTGGCCTCAGTAAGTCACCAGCCTCCAATACATCTTGCCAAGTGGCCCCAGGCCCAGCCAACCTAGAGTCACAGATTGGCTTTGCCTGGGAATCTCCAAGCCCAACACAAATAGCAGTCATCTGCAGATTGCTTTATAGTTCAGGCAGGGTGGCCTTGGGCCTCCAGCAGAACACAGGCAGAGGCTGACCTTGGCTTGCACCACCCAGAAAACCCCAGACAGAACCTGTACACCCAGTGGAGAGCTACAAACTATGTTAGAGCATCACCACCCTGCCCCTGAACAGTTGATCCTCCACAGAAGGCAGGGGTTAGCGGTCAGCAGTCACAGCCAGTCCTTGTAGCTGAATGGCCTGGGTAAATCCCTGCCCCCACACCCCAATCGATATGCCAACAGCAACCATGGCTCAACTACAAGAGAAGGGAATACTCAGCCCGCATGAAGGGTTCACTTCAAATACCCAGCTTGGGTGATAGGGAATGCTGTGCCACTGGACCCTACAGGACATCTACTACATTAGGCAACACTACCAAAACAGGGAGTCATAGCAGCTTTATCTTATACATAGAAACAAACACTGGGAGGCTGCCAAAATGAGTAAAGAAACATGGCCCAAATGAAAGGACAGATCAAAACTCCAGAAAAAGAACTAAACAAAAAGGAGATAAGCAATCTATCAGATGCAGAGTTCAAAACACTGTTTATAAGGATGTTCAAGGAACTTAGCGATGACCTCAGCAGCATAAAAAATATCCAGTCAGAAATGAAGGATACACTAATTGAAATAAAGAACAATTTACAGGGAAACAATAGTGGAATGAACGAAGCCAAGAATCAAATCAAGGATTTGGAATGTAAGGAAGCAGAGAAAAACAACCAATCAGAACAATAGGAAGAAAAAGAAATCCCCCCCCAAATGAAGATAGTATAAGCAGCTTCTGGGACAACTCCAAGTGGTCCAACATTCACATGATATGGGTGCCAGAAGGATAAGAGAAAGAGCAAGAAACTGGAAATCTGTTTGAAAAAGTAGTGAAAGAAAACTTTCCTAATTTAGTGAAGGAAGTAGACATGCCAGTCCAGGAAGCAGAGAGTCTCAAACAAGATGGATGCAAAGAGGCCCATTCTAAGACACATCCTAATTAAAATGCCAAAGGTTAAAGATAAAGAGTCTTAAAAGCAGCAAGAGAAAAATAGTTAGTTACCTACTGGAGAGTTCCCATGAGACTGTCAGCTGATTTCTCAAAAGAAACTTTGCAGGCTAGAAGGGATTGGAAAGAAATGTTCAATGTCACGAAAAGCAGTGACTACAGCAAAGATTGCTCTGCCCAGGAAAGCTATCATTTAGAACTGAAGGGCAGAGAAAGAGCTTCCCAGACAAGATAAAACAAGTTCATCATCACCAAATCATTATTATATGAAATGTTAAAGGGACTTATTTAAGAAAAAGAAGATCAAAACTATGAACAATAAAATGGCAACAAATACATATCTATCAACAATTGAATCTAGAAATCAGACTAAGCAAACAAAAAGAGCAGAGACGGAATCATGGTTACAGAGAGTATTTTGATGGTTGCCAGATGGGAGGAGGGCATGAGACAATGGGTGAAAAGGTGAGGAGATTAAGAAGTACAAAGGTATTTAAAAATAGTCATGGGGATATAAAGTACAGTATAGGATATGTTGTAGCCAAAGAACTTATACACATGACCCATGGACATGAACAATGGTGTAAAGATTGCCTGAGGGAGTAAGGAATGCTGGGTGGAGGAGGGGAAAGAGGAAAAAATTAGAATAACTGTAATAGCATAATAACTAAAATATAATTAAAAATAAATGAAATGCATGTAAAATTTATTTTAAAGTAGGAAGTACACATATTTCTTTAGGTAAAACCTGTAATGAAGATATAGGGCTTCAATAGTTATATTACCTGAGAAAATAAATGCCCCCAGAAATGTACAATGGGTAAAATTTAATAGAAGTTTATTTTTTTTGTCATGTGAAGTTCAAAGTGGATGCATCAGAGCAGATGGTATCTTTCCTCTCAGCAGGACCAGGATCCTTTCATTCTGTAGCTTGTCATGTTCAGTACTTGGACTGCGAGGTCACCATGTGCGTTTGCATCAGGCTGCTAAACATAGAGGGAACATAGAAGGTTGCCCATGGAGGGTGGTGAGCATCACTTCCACTGACATTGTACAGGTCAGAACTCAGTCATATGTCCACACATAACTAAAAGGAAAGCTGGGAAATGTAAGTGAATCAGGAAGAAGAATCAGGTCTGGTGAATGTCAAGTCAGTCTCAGCTCCCAACATCTTCCCAAGTGAAATATGCAAGAACTAATTCAGTATCTGAGCTGTCACTGTAGTGGTGAGCCTCTTTGTTATTTGCTCATTTGAGTATTAAAAGGTTCAAGGATTGTCCTAAAATATTAGAAAGACATTGCATAGATTCCATGGAAGGTTTTGTCATTCTATGAGGTTCTCAGAAAGTCCCTGCAAAGGTCATTTTTCTCTTTTGGCAACCAAACATCTTTTCTGTTCCTAATGGCACTTTGTTCTTTTTCTGAGAATCTTATCACCCTCAAAATGTGTGGCCAGGCAGCTAAAACCAAGTTTCCTGTGCTCCTATTACAAAATCCAAAGGAGTACCTGGAAGATCTTTGTACTAGATTTCTCTTCCAAATCACTTATAAGATTGACAAGTGAGGGGCAGTCAACTGACCCAAGATCAGCCAATATGACTCACTCCCTCAGGGTTTGATTTTGGAGTAAGGATGTGAATATGGGGGGAAAAGGCATTAGAGTTTATTGATTCACTCCTTCATGGTGCCCTGCAGAAGGGTTCAGTAGTTTCTGGGCTGAGACCTTCTGAGATGGCCAGGTACAGCTCATCTGTTTTGAACATGGTTCTTCACCTCTGTCATACATCCATGAGCTCCTCCATATCCCTTCAATGTGTCACTTTTGAACTAAAATCAGACTTGTTTTTTAACATGTGTAAAGAAACAGTGCTAAATGGTATAAAGTAAATGCTTCAAGCTTTCAGGACCCAATTAGAGAGCAGCAGCCATTCCATGATCATGTGCTGGCTTGGCTGAGAGGGGTGGTTAAAGAGCACAAGCACAGGACTCAGCTTCACTGGCTTTGTCACTTACTAGCTTAGTGACTAGTTGTTTAACCTTTCCATAAGCTTAACTTTTCTCCTATACAAAATAAAAATAAATTTACCTTCTTTAGATGGTTGTCATAATTACTTGAGATAATGAACATTAGATAGTTAACCACAGAACTAAGCACTACTTGCATTAAAGTAAAAAACTTCTGTTACTTTTTAAATTTTTCCTTAAGGTTTTCAGTTATCACTAAGGCTTTCTCCTAATGGTGAAAAAACTTGTACTTCATTATCTTAAAGCATTAATATGCTGGAAAAATCCAGTATAAACTAAAATGAATTCTATACTTTATCATATCATTTTCTTCTTTGCTGAGTATGAGGTGATCATATTTTAAAAAACACATAGTTTAGCAGAACAAACTGTATAAAAAGAAAAAAATCAAATAATACTGTGGAGTAATGAATTAACCTTGTCTGAGGAGAGAGGCAGCTTTTGCCTTCAGTTACTGCTTGGATTATTCCACCTGATAAGAGCATCATTGTTTACCTGGAGGTCTTGGGCCATAAGATATTGTGGTAGGCAGTAGACAGACATTAGCACAGCAAGGATGATGGGCTAGGTACAGAAAGTTGCCAGGGCAGAAAGTCCCAAGTGTCTAGTCTAGCAATAGACAAAACAGGGAAAAGAAGGGTAATCTTTATTCCCCTTGTATGTCACTAGTCATGCCACTTAGTCCCCTTAATCTTTAATTTCGCTGATCACGAAGTTCAAATCCACCCCTGATATTTCCTCCCTCTCTCCTAAGTTCCAAGGGCCCTTTTTTTTTTGGCCTCTGTAATTTGTTTCCTGAGCCCATTTCTTCTACCACTCACTTCTACCTCTGTGACTTTTTAAATAAACTTTCTCTTATAGTTTGAGTCTTGGCTCTGAGTTCTTTCCTAGTCATAACCCAAGTACTAAGGTTGCAGACACCACCGGTTTAACACCTGGTGCCATTCTTGCCTCTGTCAACAGTATCAATTTGACCTCTGGAAAGGCTGGACAATAAGGTCAGTCATGTGGGCAGTCCATCATGTCTATGCAACCAGGCTCCAATGAACTGTGGACTCTAAGGCTCTGGTGAACATCTCTGGTTAACAATATTCCATACATATTGTCAAATGCCATTACTCAGAAATGTGTATTGATCTCGCTTCCACTGAGAGAGGACAACTGAAAGCTCCAAGCCTAAAGCTCTTCTGGACCCTCCCCTTGTGTCTCTTCTTCTGCTGATTTGAGTCTATATTCCTTTGCTGCAATAGACCAAAACCATGAATCTCATGAATTTTCTGACTTCTGTGTGTCCTAGCAAATTGTTGATCCTGGAGATGGTCTGGGGACTCCAAAACTTTGCAAATAGTATAAAGTTTACAATGAAAAATTAGCAGCTCTCTAATTCATGCTTTCCTATTCCTGAGACATACTTCCCCAAAACAATAATTTACAAATTCCTTTAGCTTAAATTCTTAACTCAATTTTGGTAGATTCTTATATCACTAAAAATTTTCTTATATTGCATTTCTTCCCATTTTAGTTAGCATCTATATACTTCTGGTCAGAATATATATATATATTCATATATATATTCTGTGTATATATGTGTATATATACATACACATATATATTAAGTACTATATATACACATATATAGTACTTAATATCCCCTCCTTTTATCCTTCCAATATAGCCATATTACATTTTTAGAGTTAAGTTTACACTATTATGATTAGGTAAATATTGTTCAAATTATTTGTTGTGTATTTTTACATTTTTTCTTGCACAATGTTTGTGCTTCCTGGTGTTAACAATTCATGTTGTTTGGTTTGTTTTTTAGTTTTCCATATACCCATTAATAATTTATAATTTTCCAACTGAAATCTCTGACAGTGTTGAAATTTCTTTGTAGTATAGGCAAACACATATTGGTTAAAAAAATTTTTTTTTATGAAGACATCCCTATGAGACTACTCAGTCCTTCAGTTCAACAAGTGCTGGTTGTTCTGTAGGTCTACTGTACAGCTATCATCTTGGGACTGTCTACCTATGCTGCAAAATCTCCTAGCTTCTTTCCTGTGAGGTATCCTTTGTTTCCTGGATCCGAGGTCTTCTTCCTTGATTTAATTTTTGTTAAATACTTTCCTGACTTTTGAGATCCTCCACGAGAAAGGGTACACTGAAAATAAAGTTAGGGGACCTCTCATGAATGAAGAATGTCCTTATCCTAATGGTTGGCTAAGTATGAAATTCTAGTTTAGACATTATTTTATTCAGATTTATTCAGATAAGGCATCAACCCCTAGCTTCCAGAGTTGCTATTGAGACGTTTAATGACATCTCTTTCCTCATCCTTTACATGTGAACTGTTTTTCTCTCTTGAACTTTGAAGATTTTCTCTGTGTCTAAGGTTCTCAAAAATTTAATGATATACCCTGGTGTCTGTCTTTTTCACCCATTTGGCTAAAAATTCACTGGACTTTTCATTTTGGCAACTCATATTCTTTAGCTATGGGAACAAACTTGTACTCCCATTCTAAGTTTCTCTGAATTATTTCATGGCCTTTAAATATATGACCTCCACCATCATAGCAGGAAGAGAAGAGAGGCATGGAAGGCTTTCCAGGGGCTTTCTTAGACTGGTCAGAACAAGTCATAAGATCCCATTATTGGCAAGAGGCTCTAAAATATTTCATTCCATATGCCAGGAAGAAGACTAGGCTAGATCTTGGAAGATACCTGTAATGTTGACCACACATTTATGGACCTCTTACTATATGTCAGGCATTGCACCATTAAATATATTAATCTAATTTGTACTCACAAAATCCTTTGAGACACCTACTATTCATATCATCATTTTGTATATGAGGGAACTGAAGTATAGAGAAATTAAGTAACTCATTTCCACTCAACAAATAATGAGGAGCAAAGTCATGACTGAAAGCATGCAGCCTGACTCCAGAGCCTATGGACGTAAGCACTGAGCCATTTCTCCCATATTTAATTAATCCATAAAGTTTGTTAAGGAATAACTTTGCTTTGGATACTACATTAGGTATATGCAAAAGATATTAAAGAATTTGTGACAAAATGCTACAATTTATTTATAGGTAGTGAAATCAGAGATGATTTTTTCTTTTCTTGTGCTCTTTTAGTTGTCTAGTTTTCATTTAAAGGATCCTACACAATTTTGTAATCATTAAAAACTATTTGTATTAGAAAAACTAACAGATGGGGATCTGGTTCAGGTGCTTCATGAATTAGTTCAAGGATGAAGGATACAAGAATAATGACATATCAAACCTTGGTGAAAATTATTATTTATTGAATGATTATGGATTCAGAATTCCTCCTCCATGTAGTCTGGGGAAAATCTAAATCTTTATACTAAACTTTTATGATGGGAGATAGAAGGGTAAGTCTTCATTGTAAAAATGTACATGTTTTCAAAGCTTGGCGACATTTCAGGGGCCACCAAGAAGACAACTCACTTCTTGAGATGATTTGGAAAAGAAGCACAGGGTTAAGTATAGGCTATGAAGTTTTATTCCTCACCTGACCACATAAATTCTGTATTTCTTTCCAGGTTCAATTTAAATTCAAATTTAAGCTTAAATTTGAATTAAATTCAAAGTGCAATCCAGTGATGAAATTCCTCAATGTTTTCCTCACTCAGTTATTTCTCTTTAAATTTCTAAGTCTCTTAGTGTCTCTACCTCTTGTAACCTTATTTCTTAGTGACATCTTATATTCTTCATAAATCACAGTTATAGAAACTTAGGATGTTAGAAATGACAGGAAACACCATTCATTAGATACAACTTCTCTTTTTAAGATGATGTAGATGAGATAAAAGGTGTGGATAAAGGCTTTGCTCAAAACCCCACATCATACCAGGAGCAGATCTAAGACCAGAATTTAGGACCCCTTCATTTTGGGCCAAAGGTCTTTCCCTTATATTACTCATGGGTTGTAATGTTCTTTCTTCAGTACTAATGTTCTTGGAGGGGGGAAAAACATGCCTTTTACTTCTTTGTAATTTGAAACAACTTATTTAGCAGATCTAGGTAAGAGGTATGATAACAAGGAAACCTTAGCCTCCAAAGGGAAATATATCGTGAAACATTAATAAATTGGTAGTATCTCTCTTGATTTCAGTGTTGAAAAGGATTCAGATGCTATATCTAAACTGAGTAGAAAAGAATGCCATGACTGACTAGTGACACCTGCCATGGGTGTAGGAGGAGAAAATGCAATACATGTGTCAGATATGTGTTTTTCCATCTGTACATTTATCAGTCTTTTTCAACCCTAGGATCTCACTGTGAAGGATGTATATAGAGAAGATAAGGGGAATATGGATACCTACCCAGTAGCCAGAACAGAGGAATCAACCCTAATACCAACATATGTTCCTCCCAGTTGTCTCATTATTAACTTCTTTGTAACCTTAAAGCTACATGAGATCTGCCTGGAAAAAGTGCAGCATTGTTAATATGATGAGAATGGTTTGCATGACATTAATGTAATCCAGCAGCCAAGGAGGGTGAACTGGAATGTGCGTGTGTGAACAATGATGACTTCACTGTACTAGTCAGTCCATCTCATTCAAAATGACTGAGCGAGTAGAGAATCAAATTTGCATCAAATTTTGCATTAAGCTTGAACATTCCTCTGTGGAAACTATGCGGATGATTCAGAAGGCCACAGTGATGGGCAACTGGTGATTGGCAGCTTTATCACGATGCTGCATCCACATCCACTCATGCATCACATCTTGCGCAGAATTTTTTAGTGAAACATCAAATTACCCAGGTGACTCAGCCCCTCTGCAGTCCAGATTTGGTGCCCTGTCACTTCTGGCTTTTACCAAAACTAAAATCACCTTTGAAAGGGAAGAAATTTCAGACTGTCAACGAGATTCAGGAAAACGTGCGGGGCAGCTGATGGCAATTGGGAGAATTGTGTGAGGTCCCAAGGTACCTACTTAAAGGGGACCGAGGCATGATTGTCCTATGTACAATGTTTCTTGTATCTTTTATCTTCTTCAATAAATGCCTCTATTTTCCATACTACAAAGATGGGTACTTTCTGGACAGACCTCATATATGTATGTAGTAATTGATTGGAGTTCGAATTTAAATAAATGCTTTCGCAACAGAACTGTCCCATCCTTCTTTGTTGACCATAGGTCAATCACAGTAGTTGGTACTTAGCAGGTACTTCAAAAATTTTTGTGGAATAAAAGTATGATTTTCAAAGCAAGACCATGAATTTTCAGATTATCAATGCACAATCCCATCTGACATGAAATGGAGAATATTGTAAAATAATGACTGTACTACATAGGTATAATGTCCTCTGTGTTCTTTGACTCATCTGTCAGAGTTGCCCAGATGGTATGAAAGAAAAAGGGGGATTCAGAAAATTATCCTTTAGCATATGGGATTTTATGAGTCAACTTGCAGGGAAAATCTGACTCCGTGTGGACTTCCATTTTGTATGTCATTCTTCCTCTGTAGGCTCAGCTTGAATGATGTCAGGAGTTCCGGAAGTCAAAATTGTGTGGGGGAATGGATCCAATACTGACTCATACTCTGTAGAAGAAATCTACACCATAGTCTGGACGAGATAATTTGGTTGTGAGTGCTAGGGATACGAGAGCTGATCGCAGAGGAAAAAGGGCAACCAACCTGTAAATTTTGTCTTACGACTTCCTACTCACTTAAGGATAGCATGAGATATGATCGAAAATCTTGCTGACGTTTACTGCATAACTGTGGCCAGTTTTCAGAAAAAAAGTCTGGCTGAAAAGAAAAAGGAAAGTTTTCAGCCCCCTTTTTTTACTAATATGGTCACACTTTGGCTCCTGGTGCATTTGAAAAACTTTGAAAGGATATCTTGGTGGTGAATTATTCTGCAGCCTCAGTGTTGACTGAACCAACAAAGTGTGAAACCTCTAGTTTGCATGTGCAACCTAAGGTGTTTTACAGGCAGAAAAGAGAGAGAAATGCCTTCTTTGACAAAGTTTGTAAGACAGGAAAAAAGTCATAAAAGAATATGCTATTGTAGTAACAGTATTTTGAACCAAAGGAGTCTGTGTTGAAAGATGCAAATCTAATACCACAAGATTCACTTCTAGACTGGGATGCAGGGCCAGTTACACAATTTGCAGGAACCTGTGCAAAATGAAAATGGGGGCCCCTTGCTAAAAAACTATTAGGAATTTCAGGAAGGTAACAATAGGACATTAAACCAATTATGGGCTGTTCTAACTAAATGTGGGGTCCTGATAGGTTTCATATCCATGAATTTGAGCCTGCTGGGATTTCTCACCAAAAATTTTAAAACTTTATTTGAAGTCTTACTATTTTTAAAGGATGTAAAATGTAACTATTATCTCACAAATTCTACAGAAAAAAATTCCAGAAAGCAAATGTTGATAAAGTGTGATGACTTGAATTCACATATCTAACACAATTTTAGGCACATACAAAAACCCTGGTGGGCATTGATTGATGCAGGCACAGGTCAATTAGAGAAAGGGTCTTGGTTCTCCTCTCAGCTCTGCATTTTCCAGTTGAATGAATTTCAGCACAATACTTTGTTTTTCTGGGTTTTGATGTACAAGTCTAAAAAGTGAGGGAATAGACCATAAATAATCTCTAAAATTTCATAATCCTATGCTGCGCTTGAAGATGCTATCAAGTGTCAGGAGAGCTTGAATGTTGGCCATGTAATTACTGGTCCTAGACATGTTTTGCATATTGTAAGCACCTTTCTAATCCATACCTGTGATTTTAAATAGGCATTCTCAAAATTTACAAATGCCCAGACAATATGTCACTCCTACTTGTGTATCTCACTATTCTTTAATCCTCACCCCCAATACCATATTCCAGTGAATAAACCAAGGGAACAATTATAACTCCTTTCCAGAGAGTTAGAAATACTTTTTCCAGATACTTGGCCAGTGGCTTCCTGGAAGGTATTGAGTTTCTACAGTGTACCTCAAAGGTTTGATAAGGGTCTCTTTTTGCTGCATGACCTGTAAGCACACTACTTGGTCCACGTTTTTCCTTGAGGACCACTACGCTAGAGCTATGTGGGCAGTGGTGTGCTTTCCACACTTTTCACTGGCTTAACATGAAGCTTTGGTCATGCAGATATGTTTTGATCTTGTTTATTCTTTGGGGAGATAGCTCCTCAAAGAGTTTCAGGCCTTTTTCAAATAAAACAATACATGGAATTGTCTCAGGAAGCAGGATTTGGCTAAAGACATAAACACCATGTTTCCAACATAATCATAAATTCTGTTTAATTAAAAACTAGTTTCCTATAGGTTAGGTCTGATAACATTGGGATTAGAACTTTAGAGAAAATAATTCAAAGTAGACCTTTAATTAAACATTCAAATTCACATTTATTAGTGCTGTCTGTGGGCAAATGTCCAGGCTGAAATGTTTTTTAGGGAAGAAAATAGTGTTGTACAAGCAATGAAACAATTTTTGATTTTAAGGAACTTAGTCTAACATGGAAGACAACACATGAGTAACTAACTCTAATATGAGACTGAGGGATCAGAATTCTAAGAACTTAAAGTATGAACCAAGTGCTAGGCCTGTGAGCTTAATTTTAAGAAGGGTAATTTTAAGAAGGGAGAACTCATAGAAATAATGCCTTTTAGCATTCCGCCTTTCAGCAGAAATAATGCCTTGGATAAGTGGGACAGATGGATAAGTGTACCCTCAGGGGTACAGATGAAGGAAAAGAGAGCTCAAGGCCAAAGGAATAGTATTAGAAAAAGTTCAGTGTGTGTTTATGGGAATGATGATCATCCAACATGCCCAATAATAACAGATAACATTGATTGAGTGCTTACTACATGTTAGGCAAAATTCTTAGCACTTTATATGTATTGTGTGGTTTAATTTTCAACTGAAGCCTGGAAGGAGACTAATGTTAGGCCTATTTTGGAGCCCTAGATGCTCAAAATCCCATGGCTAGGTAGTAGTGGAGTCAAGATTCAAGTCCACATTGATAAACATGATACTTCAGTGCACACAGTGCAGGTCGAAATGCAAGGCGGGCTGGAACCAAAGAATGGCTAGCCTTCTGCATCATCTCCATGCACTTTACTTCATAAGTAAATGACTAAGGGAGGAGAAAGAATTCTACATTTTTTGTATTTGGAAGGAAAAGTAATTAAAAAGTTTAAAAAATTCTCTATTGTTAATGATTATTTTTAAAAAAATTGACTATCCAGAGCTATATTGTTCAACACAGAAGCCTCTAGCCACACTGACTTGAGCATTTGAAATATGATTAGTCTAAATTGAAATGTGCTATAGGTATAAAATGTGTACCTGATTTCTAAGACAGTGTGATAAAAAGAGTACATATAAAATATATGAATAATTTTGTATATTGATACATATTGAAATATTTTGAATACATTGGTTTACATGCAATATATTTTAAAAGTTATTTTTACCTGTTTCTTTTTAGTTTTATTAATGGGGCTACTAGAAATTTCAAATTCATCTATTTGGCTTGCATTAGCTTTTTTATTGGGCAGTGTTGGTCCAGAGCAATTTAGAGTTGTGGTAGATATTTAACCAACTCTGATGCAGGACTTCCTCACCACATTAGTCTTTAACCACATTCTTTCCTTGCTTTTTGGCTATTTGCAAGAAAAACTTGAAAAAGTGCCCCCTTTGTAAAGGTTTGAGAACCCCTAGAATTTCCTTTTTACTTGCTCCAGACCACAAACAAATGATCAATGTCCTCCCTCAACACCTTGGAGCCAACATTTCACAAGGGCAAAGGGAGGAGGTGCAAAAAAATTTCCAATTCCTGAATGGCGTGAAGTAAAAGTGCTTTCTGGGTATCCCACAAGTATGGCATGATGGGCATAATGGGTCTGTCTCATCATCAAAAGACCCAAGGAGTTGAAAGGAAACTCTAACTACAACACCAAAATGCCACAAAACCATAGTTATTAATACGAACTAGCATCTCCGTCTATCTGTCACCATCTCATTTAAAAAAAAACTTGTGAAAATACGTAATCCTGATGAGACTCCAATTGGGTATAAATACCAGCAGCAAAAGGAGATGCAGTACATTTTTCTGATTGTCTTCAGATTGGCTGCTCAAAGAGAAAGATCAGCTCAGGCCTTTGGACTTGATCGACTTAGTACAGAAGCTACTGATTTCAACGACTTTGGCCTAACTCTCTCCAAAACAATGAAATACGCAAGTTATATCTTAGCTTTTCAGCTTTGCGTGATTTTGGGTTCTTCTAGCTACCTCTGCCAGGCAATATCTATTACAGAAATAGAAAACCTTAAAGAATATTTTGTAAGTATGACCTTCTAACAATACTTGTTTGTATTTGAAATGACTGAATGTTGACTTGGAATTGTATCCATAATAGGCTGTAATCTCTAGTCCACAGTCATCTTGAGACTTGGTGTTATTTTGACTGTTGACTGGATGAGTTTTTAATTGAATGATCTAGATTTTGCTTTAACCCTCTACTAAATTTGCTATCAAGACTAAGAGGGCATTTGTGAATCTTTCAAAAAATGGGCATAATATGGTATAAAGCAGGATGATGTTGATGATTTTGTGGTGAGAATCCATTCAATTGTGATCTCAAGTAGCATATGTATCAAAAAGAATGAGAGGTTATCAGTTTATGGTTTCTCAGACTATTATGATGGTGACAGCAAAATGTCAAGATTAGCATTAAAAATGAACATCTGAAATAATTAATCAATTAAAGAAGGTAAGGTTCTTAAAACTTTGGCTTTAAAAATCACTTACAGGTGTTTTTCTCAAAAAAATGGTTTTAAAATTTGACTCCCCCATCTATGATATCTATGAATTACCCTTGAACTCAGTCCCTTGCTGAGATTATCTAGGAGTTATAATCTCACTTGTAATTAAATTTTTTGTTTTGTTATATGAGTTTCTTTTAAAATTTTATTTATTATTAATTAAAGTAGTTTTTGTATTTTAAATATTTTATTTGTCCAAAATTTAGCTATTATAATAACTGCCATACTTATAGTCAAACTTTCATAAACTATTTTATTCTCACAACATCAAATCAAATCTCTCTAAAGCTGACGTAATACCAAATAGGAGGAACACAGGTAGATATTATAAATATCTGCGCCATAGGGGGGCAGTATTTTATAGTTGGGATAGTTGTAGATTTTTTTTACTAGGCTTGAAGACACTTTAAAAAAAAAACTGTAGTTATTTGAGATGATTGAAGTATCAACCTTGTTGAGCTCATTTGCAACAATTCAATTTAAGGGTTATACTAGAAAATAAGAAAGTTAAAAGAACACAATAGTCATTGGCAATATCCAACATAACACTTTTGGGAATACTTGCTAGAAGAAAACGGAGTTGAAAAGAAAATCAGTGAATATTGTCAGCATCTGAGTTCAATAAAACTTACATTTTTAGGTGATTTATGAACTAATTATAAACCAATTCCCCCCTTTTTTTTTCAGAATGCAACTAAGTCAGATGTATCAGACAATGAGACCCTCTTCTCAAATGTTATCAAGAAGTGGAAAGATGTAAGCTGCATATTTCCATTTGGTTGATTTTCCTGTTGCTTATTTCCTGATGGATAAATTTATATCAACCTCTCTTTGTGCTCTTTCCTCCTAAGGAGAGTGACAGAAAAATATTTCAGAGCCAGATTGTCTCCTTCTACTTCAAACTCTTTGACTCCCTAAAAGACAACCAGAACATTCAGAGCAGCGTGGAAGTGATCAAGGAAGACCTGCGTGTTCATTTCTTCAACAGCAGCAACAGCAAAATGGAGGACTTCAAGAAGCTGATTCAAATTCCAGTGAGTGTATCTTAATTCTTTCTTTGGTTTCATTGTAGAGGCTCTTGCAAAAGCACTTTATGCCTAGAACTGAGAAACTAGCTACTGGGTACAGTTGTTAAAACTATGAAATAAACCCATGGTGCAGTCTTCTCCTTACTCATCCCATTTGTGCTTTTGGGTGATTTTGTCAAGTCAGTGTGGGGATTATTTAATTTTTTGGTTTGGGCAAAAGCTGGCGTTATGATTATTGCACAAAGGTGAATGGACAAATCCAGTGAGGAAGAAGTTGAGGGGGTGTTGAGGAGCAGTTCTCTCATTGCCCCTTGCTTGGGTGATGGAAATTCTCTTGTTTTGGATGGGAGGCTGCATGTCTTAATGGAAAGAACAAAGGGAGGGGAGAGATTTGTGCTCTTCTCCCAGCTTGACCACCGAGGAACTGAGCGAATTCAGATGAGTCATAGGCCTGGCTTAGTTTCCCACCATAAAGAGAACCTGTTGGGTTCACTGTAATTTCTACAGTCTCCTTGGCTCTAAATCTCTATAATGCCATGGAAGAAAAATGAGAATGAAGTAGGAGAAAGCTATGGTCTTTGAAAAGGCACTAGGGGCATGCCACTGCCAGGTGCTGGCCAACCTCTCATATTGCAGAGCCCGAGAAGAGGTGAGAGTGTTTATTTGCTTTCAGAAAGAAAATAGGTAGAACTTATACCTTCTAAAATAATTATTTATCAACTTTTGGATATTAGAATATGTATCTCAGCTAGAGAAATCCTTAACACTCTCAAACTTTGTCTTGAGTCTTTAAAGCTTGAGTCTAGAAGCTGCAAAACAACTTTGAAGCATAAAGACAAATCGCTTTTACTAAATTTTATCTAAGAGACAAAGGCCTCCAGATTTCTTTGGATTTGGCTTTGATATAAAGAAATATGAGGAAGGGAAGGGTCATAATATAACTTGTACTATCAGACTTTGTGCCCAGCTCTCACTATCCCTGGAACTGAAACAAGTACTGGCTCTTCAGGATTTTTCTAGTCCTGAAGATGGTACAAAAGTGACCTGGAAAAAAAAAATTAAGACAATTACTTTCTACTCAGTATTTTCCGATGTTCAGCAGTTCTCCTTTGGCTGCAGGCTAGACCTAAAAAGCACTTGTCCTTAACTGAGTGCTGCCCTTGGCTTGCTGCTAGACCTGGATAAGTCCCTTAGTTTCTTGGTGATACTTAGAATACTGGAAAATAAAATTTATCACTTGCAAACACACAGCTGATAGGAAATTTTTCTACTTTGCTGTAAGTAAGCCTTGAAAAAAAATCTGTTGATCCCCTCCTTCTGGAAGCTCAAAGCCTCCTGCTTCATGATGGGCAATCTTGAGTGAGCTCTCAACCATTTTCTTCTTTTACTCAATTGTTAATATATTTAAGGCATGTTGTGCCTTTATATGTAGTCTTGCAGCCTTGAATTCTCCTAATCATCCTCAGAAATGTGTCAGGGTGGCCGCACTATTTCCAGCATTAGAAACAGTGGCAGAGCCCACATGAAAGTAAATGGTCCTCATGTAATCAAGCATGAATTCATCTAAATGTTCCTATTGCCTAGAGTGAGGAAATAGTTCAATGTTCTGGAATAGAAGGCAGGGTACAGGGAAATTTGCTGCAATTCTCAATTTTAAATGTTTATACCAGTAATTACTTATTGCCATATAAAAATGATTTGCTTTATTTTTAATCCCATTATGGAAATGATGAGACTGACATAATTAAGAGAAATTAAAAATTATGGTATTCATTTGTCTTGGACTTGGTATTTACAAAGTACTAGACTTATCTCAGTGGTTCTCAAACTTTGGTGGGTATCAGTGTCACCTGTGGAGCTTGGTGGACCACACAATGGCTTAGGCCCACTCTGATTTCATGAACCTGGGTCTCTGAGCTCTTCATGAGGTCTCCAGGTTATTCTGCTAGACATTGAAGGTGAGAACCATTAACCTGTATTAACTCACTAGATACAGCCAAGACTGAAGTGCAAGGTGATAGAACTGGTAGAGTGCCTAGAAGTCACCTAAAACAGAGGTTCAGGGAGGTTAAGTGACTGGTTCAAAGTCAGAGTTATTGGTCACACAGAATTCAAACCCACATTTTTTGTCATTCCACTTTAGGGTCTTTTTACTATATAATTCTGAGAATTCTGGAGTGGCCAACTTAAGGATGTATCATGTGCCCCACCATATTACAGCATAACTAGCAATTTAATTATAATTTTAGTCTTAACTATTGAAGAAAGCACTGCTGTATGTTGAGGCAATATTGTCAGCAAAACCCATCCTTTTAAAGGAATATGTCCATTTTCATGGACTATAACAGCAGAATATCCTGATGGTTTATATGCCTGAAATTAATTGTGCTGTGTCCTTTTCCAATAGGTAAATGATCTGAAGGTCCAGCGCAAAGCAATAAATGAACTCATCAAAGTGATGCGTGATCTGACACCAGGATCTACCTTGAGGAAGCGGAGAAGGAGTCCGAAGCTGTTTCATGCCCGGAGTGCCTCAAAATAATCATCTTCCTGCCTGCAATGTTTGAATTTTTAAATCTAAATTTATTTATTATTTAATATTTTACATTATTTATATGGGGGATATATTTTAAACTCATGGTCAAAGTATTTATAATAGCAACATTTATGTAATGAAAATGAGTATCTATTAATATATGTGTTATTTATAATTCCTGTATCCTATGACTATTTTATTTGACCCCTTTTTTTTTCTGACTGACTAGGCAAAGTTATGTGATTATAGGGCTCTATATCAGGGGCCACTCAGCAGCTGACCTAAGCAAGACCCTGCGGGTTGCGCATTTATTTCACTTGATGATATCATAAACACTTACAAATATAATGATGCCATCCAGTCGCTGCCTATTTGAGATCATGTCTGCATTCTGAGCCACTGCTTTAATGGCATGTCACACAGCACTTGAATGTCTAGGTCCTATGATTTTTCCCCTGATAAAAACATTGCATCTTATCTCACGCCTGGTGCTTCAGAGTACTGCTGACAATTGTGACTGCATCCAAATGCAAAGTATTTTATTTGTTTTGTTTATCAATATTTTATATATGAATAAAGCATAATTTCTTAACTACTTATGTTGTGTCAGACATTTTCTAAGTAGGGACTATGGTCAATGCACTACATACTAATGAATTATCACAGGGAAAGTGAATCTCAGCTGTGGAAGTCTTAGAATTGGATCAAGTCCCATTAAATGTGGTGTTTCTCTTCACTGGCAATTTGTTGGCTTCCACTCTCCATTAGGCAGCTCTTTAAGTTATCTTTCCAAAATACAGATTTAACCATATTACCATTGACCTCAGAGCTTCTACTATGGAAAGTAGTCCAAATTGTTTAGCTTAGCACACAGAGATTTATTTATACCCTCTTCCTCAACTTCCCACTGCGTCCTTCACCTTGGTATTTCCCATTTCCTCTGTCCACCTTGGCAAACATCACTGGGTATCAATAGTGAGAGTGAGCTTTAGGGAAAGAGGCTGGATTAAAATCTTGCTTCCACCATTACAAGTACTGTGAATTTTAAAGAATTACTTATATTCTCTAAGCTCCAGTTTTCTCATCTGATAAAAAAGGTATAATTGTGCCTTTCTTATAATGTTATGGCAAGAGTTCATTCTCTCATTTAAAAAAATGCTTATTGAAGCACCTACTATGTGACTAGTGTTTCTAGGCACCTGAGATAACTTTGTGAACAAAACAGACAAGGATCCCTGCCCTTGGGGAATTTAAAGTTTAACAAGAGGGGACAGATAATCAACAAAATACATAATATGTTAGTAAATGACATGGTCTGTCAGAAGGTGATAGGTACTATGGAAAAAAATCAAGATGGGGGAATTGGGAAAAAGTCTAAATAGGGTAAAGTGGATGGGCTATAGGTTTAAAAGGAGTGATTGCAGTTGGCTTTATTGAAGAGATGGCATTTTACGGAGCTCTTGTAAGAGGTAAGAGAGGTAGCTATCTGAATTCCAGGCAAGGAAACATCCTTGTAAAGGCTGTGAAGTGGAGACTTGCTTTGCGTGGCTTAAAGAAGTGTCAGCAGACCAGTATGGCTGGAACAGGTGAATAATTGGAGTCAAAAATAGCTCCAATTTTTTAGCTGAGCAACTAAAAAGATGAAATTGTCATTAACAGAGATAAGGAACTAGAGGGAGCAGTTTAGGGGAGGATAATCAGAAGTTCAATTTTGAACATTAAGTCCATTAGACTGCAAAGTGGAGGTGCTGAGTAGGCAATTGGCTAGATCAATCTGAAGTTGAGAGAGGAGTCTGGGTTGTTGACATAAATTTGGGAGTTAAGGCATCAAGAAGGTATTTAAAGACCTAATACCAGTGGGACTCATGAAGGTCATGAGGTGACATAGTGAAAAGGAGAGCAAAAGATGGAGTCTTCAGGCATGCAATCATTAAGAGGCTAAGTGGGTACCAGCAAAGGAGGCTGAAAAGTTGTGGCTGGTGAGATAAGGGGACAACCTAAAACATGTGATAGCCTGAAAGCCACATGAACTTGTTTTAGGAATAAACTGCCGAGTGCAGATAAGTCTAGTCAGATGAGGACTGTGAACTACCCACTACGTTTAACAACACGGAGGGCACTGGCTGTCTGGGAGGAGAGAAGTTCTGATGCAGACTGAGCATGAAAATCTGAGTGAAATGGGACAAGGGAGACCTTAGAGATAACAGACATGGACCCCTCTTTTTAGGTGTTTATTGTGCAAGAGAGCATGTGAAAGAGAGACGTTTATTGTGAAAGAGGAAAATTGTATCTGCCAGGATAAGAATGATAACAAGAAATTTTAAGGGTTTTTTTGGCTGTTGCTTTTAAGATGGGAGAAAAAAACTGTGTGTTTTGTATTGATGGAAATGACTAACTAAAAATAGTAGATAATATAGGTGAGAGAGCAGGGAGAACTACACAGTAAGTAAGAGAGGTTACCTGAGGACACAGGAGGAATTGGCTGTAGGCAGGTGCACAGAAAGTTCATCTTTGTTAATAGGTTGGAAAGTGGATCATGTAAATTCTGATGTTCGTAAGTGGATAAATGTGGTGGTGAGAATTTTTTACTGGTTGTTTTAAGTTTTCTCAGTGAGATAGGAAGCTAAGAATGAGGTTCAAGGAAGGCGTGTTGCAGTCTTGGGAAGAGCAGAAGAACAAATGGATCAGGGGAGTATGATGTGGATTGCCAGGCAGCCTCTTAACAGCCTCTTGGGGTCAGCAGTCTTGAAGTTAAGAGATACCAGTTGGTGTAGTTCAGTGTTTGTCTCTATCCATACAGGGCTATGCATGAAGATGCAGACTGGGGAGAGAGTTCAATTTAGCAGACTTTAATTTGGCCAAGCAAGTAGGACAGCGGGAGAGAGGACAAGGACTCACAGGGAGATACAAGGGGTATACTCATAGCAGCTAGTAAATTGGTGGCAAACTCTAAGCTGATGAAGGAGGAGAGAGAGTTATGTCAAGGTTGCTAAAGAGAGTGAAATATTTGGGTGAAAGAATATCTGCCCTACTTCCAGGTCCAAACGATGAAAGAGAGAAAAACAGCCACCATTTGAAGGGGAAGAAGGGGAAGCAGTGTCCTCAGGGGAAAAATCAGTTTATCTTCTGAGCATGAGGAAGTTGAATTATGATGGATTTAGTTAGTGTTGGGTGGTGAATTCCAGAAGACTCAGTGAGCAGGATTAATTGAGGAGGTCATAAAAGGGAAGGTACTTAAGAATGTGCCATGAGTCTGGGACTTCTTATGATCACTGACATTAACAAAAATAATGGATATACTGAGATTAGTTCTGCTGACTTTAGGACCTATAGTGATGGCAAGATTGTGAGGACAGAGAATGTTAGGTGTCTGGGGATTCCTTCTCAACCATTTCACTTAGCGCTTCCATAACAGTAGGGTTAAGTGAAATACTTCATGTAAAGGGATTGGTTTAGTCCTTGACAATGATCAGTGGTCATTATTTTGATCATTGGGTAGGTAAGTGATGGTGAGGCTTGATTCTAAAAGTATTGAATCTTTGACTAGACAAGATTGAAAAGAAATTGGGCAGATCTTGGCACCACTGCAACTGCTATGAACTGTGGTTGGTGTCTTCAATCTTGTTAGCATTTAAAATTGAAAAAGAAATGATTAAAGCAGACTTTAAGATATCTACAGATTAAGGGCCACTATAAAATAATGTTGTTTAGATCATAGAATCAGACCATACCTAGATGGAAGGGATTGGAAATTCCTACTGTCAATTTTTAAAAAGATCTTATTTATTTATTTTTAGAGAGAGGGGAAGGGAGGGAGAAAGAGAGGGAGAGAAACATCAATGTGTGGTTGCCTCTTATGTGCTCCCTACTGGGGACCTGGCCTGCAACCCAGGCATGTGCCCTGACTGGGAATGAAACCAGTGACCCTTTGGTTCGCAGGCTGGGGCTCAATCCACTGAGCCACACCAGCCAGATTGCCAGTTTTTTTGAGAAGTTATTAATCATGAAATAGGAAATGGAAACCCAGGTGGTGGGCCTTGGTCTATGGCTACATAAACCAGCTACCTTTCTGAGGCTGATTAGTGAATTGGTGCAAACTCTAAGCTGGTGAAGGAGGAGAGAGAGTACGTCAAGGCATAGGAGAGTATATAAAAATTGCTCAATACCAGGAGGGGCAGTTATTTCCTTAGGCTCATGGAAATAGTGGCAGAAGCCAGGGCAGACAGTGGGGAACCCTCTTAAATAATGCCCCAGTCTTGGTGACTCTAAGAAATATCTGGTACACCCTTGCTGGCAGGGTGATTTAGCAATTAAGCAATTGTACTTGAGCATTAACAATGAATTTTCCTCTTTTTTTTTTCTTCTCCTCCTCCTCTTTCTACCCCTTAGCATCCTGAACAATATAATCAAAGCCATTCATTGCCTCAAAATAAGGTAGGCATTTGTAGTTGCCCACAATAGGGAATCATAATCTAAGCAAAATGAGAAGGGTATGGATAAAAGTGGAAAAATCTTCTGTGGAAGGTGTCAGAGCCTGAGCAGAATGAGGAGATTGCCCAAGAAGCAAATGGGGAGAATATTAGTTTTCTAATGCTGTTGTAATAAATTACAACAAACCTAGTTACTTAAAACAACTCAAATTTGTTATCTTCTAGCTTTTGAAGTTAGTATACCAAAATCAGTCCCAGTGAATAAAACCAAGGCATCAGTAAGGCTGCATTCCTTCGGGAGACTTTAGGGGAGCGTCTGTTTCCTTGCCTTTTCCAGTTTCTGGAGGAAACTTGTATTTTCAGCCAGTGGCCTTCTTTTCCTTCTGCAGCATAGCATCTTCCATACCTTCTATTATTCTGACATATCTGCCTCCCTGTGATAAGGACCCTTGTGATTACATTGGGACTGTTTGGGTAATTCAGGATGTCCCCATATCAAAATTGTTAATCATATCTGAAAAGTCTCTTTTCCATATAAATTATCATTCACAGATTCTGGGAATTAGGATGTGGACATCTTTTGGGGGACCATTATTTAGCCAGTCATGGTGGGCAGCCTGACATGGGGAGTCAGAATTATAGCAGAGTGAACAGATTGTGTATGTGGAAGATGGACTGAGGTCACTGTCCACACAAGATGAGAGAACATCCTTGTGCTGTGTTGCCCACCATGGGGAGTTAGAGTAAAGTAAAAATGGCATCCATGAGGGTTCTGGCCAAGATGGAAATGTAGGTAGACATACTTTGCTTCCTTACACAACCAAAAGAAGGAAACAACCAATTTAAAAATAAAAACAATTAGAACTGTCAGAAAATCAAACTGTATGGAAGTCCAACAATCAAAGAGTTAAGGGAGAAACATTTATCCAGACTAGTAAGAGGTGAGGAGATGGGCAGCTGGGTTGGAGAGGTTGTGCAGCAAGGTAGTGGGTGGCAGATTGGATAGTCCCATATTTGTGTGTGGATAAATGGAGAGGAACAACTGGGGATTGAGACAGACCATACAACCCAGGGTTCCGGTGTGGACAAAATAAAGCCTCAGAACCTCTGGCTGTAAAATCCAGTGTGAGTTCCAGTGGTTGGAGAAACTCCCAGTTTCTTGAAAGGAGGACAAGTGCAGAGCAAGCAGCATTGTTAATCTCAGACCCCTCCCCGACATACAGCAACAACACACAACAAAGTGGGTTGCCCTGCCCTGGTGAATACGTAAGGCTCTGTCCCTTGCAATTTAACAGGTGTGCCAAGACAAGGAAATAGGGCCCAAATGAAAGAGTAGACTAAAACTCCAGAAAAAGAATGAAGCGAGGAAGAGATAACAAGCCTATCAGATGCAGAGTTCAAAACACAGAGATACCCAACCTACCAGATGCAGAGTAATCAGGATGCTCACATAAATGACAGTACTGATGAAAAATAGAGGAAAAAGTGAAGTCTGTACAAAGGGAAATAAAGAAAAATATACAGGGAACCAACAGTACTGAGAAAGAAACTAGGACTCAAATCAATGATTTGGAGTAAAAGGAAGAAATAAACATCCAACTAGAACAGAATGAAGAAACAAGAATTCAAAGAAAAAGGAAAGGCTTAGGAATTTCTGGGACAACTGTAAATATTCTAACATCTGACTCATAGGAAAGCCAGAAGGAAAAGAGGAAGACCAAGAAATTGAAAACTTATTTGAAAAAAATAATGAAAAAAAAAAAAAAAAAAACCAACTTCCTTTATCTGGCAAAGGAAACAGACATAGAAGTCCAGGAAGTTCAGAGAGTCCCAAAGAAGTTGGACCCAAGGAGGAGCATATCAAGGCACATGATGATTACATTACCCAAGATGAAAGATAAGGAGAGACTCTTAAAAGCAGCAAGAGAAAAGGAGGCAGTTACCTACAAAAGAGTTCCCATAAGACTCAGCTGATTTCTCAAAAGAAACCTTGCAGGCAAGAAGGGGCTGGCAAGAAGTATTCAAAGTCATGAAAAGCAAAAATCTGCAACCCATACTGTGTCCAGAAAAGCCAACATTTAGAACAGAAGGGCAGATAAAGTGCTTCCCAGACAAGGTAAAGCTAAAGGAGTTCATCATTATCACTAAGCACTTATATGAAATGTTAAAGGGACTTATCTAAGAAAAAAGAATATCAAAACAATGAACAGTAAAGTGACAATAAACTCACTATGATCAACAACTAAACTTAAAAACAAAAACAGGGGAGAGAGGAGATGGCGGTGCAGTAAGAGGATGCACATCCCTCTTCTACCTTCACACAGGTGTTAAACCGGGACATTTTTCAATGCAGCACAGCAAACAGACACCAGAAACACAGCATATTTGAAAAGAGATGATCGAAAATTGCAGCGGACATTGAAAAACTGGACAGTAAGGAGAGTACTCCAGCAGAGCAGAGACCAGGGCAGAGGCTGAGAAACTGGGCCAGGGCTGGCCGTAAGACTCTAGGGAGGGAGCTGGGGCAACCGCTCCCTGATCAGCCAAATAGGGTCTCGGCAGCACCAGCATAAACCTGGTTGCTTGAAATCTCACAGAGAGGAGTTAAGATCTCAAAGCTCTGGGAGGACTGAGCGTTGGAGTGTGTACTTTTGACTACGCCCACACACCATTGTAAACAGCTGCGCGGGGATCATTTGCACCAGGGCGCCCTGAGAGACCCGTGAGCAGTCACTGGGCACCTCTATGGTCTCTCGGCCCAGCGCGGGCACTCGCGCCAGCAGGGAGCAGCAATACGGTTTCCCAGCGCCATCATGCCATCGCGCCATCGGAGACCTGAGTGGGCTGCTGGGAGATCTTCCACACTGGTGTGCAATCTGCGTAGGGGTGGAGCCGTGTTCGTGGGACAGTTGGCACCTGTGCAAGGAAGACTCAGGGAACATCGGCGCTTGCGAGCGTGCGACCACAGTTGGTGCCTGAGACCCTGTGCGGAGAGTCTTGGGATAGCTCTGAGGACAGTAGGCCAGAGAAAACTGATTGCCAAACAAGGAAAAAAACAATACAGTCACCCCTTGGCCACTGCAGTCATCAAGGCCAGAAAAACCAGCTTGGCAAGATTGATAACAGCAAGAATTAGCGGTTTTGGTGTTTTTCGTTTTTTTTTTTAATTTTTTGTGTTTTTTTTTCTTTTTCTCTTTTCATTATTTTGATCTTTTTTATCCCTCAACTCCTTTTTGCTTCCCATTACTTCTTTCTCGTTTTACTCCTTCATCCTTTCTTTCCAAGCTTATCTCTTCTTCCTGTCTTTTTTTCTCTTTTTTCTTTTTCATTCTACTTTTCTTTATTCTCTTTTCATTTTTTATTTCCTTTTCCTTCTTTTCTTTTTTCCTTTCCTTTTCTTTTCTCTTTTTAAACACATACAAGTGAGACAAAAACAAAACAAAACAAAACAAAACAAAACAAAACAAAAAAACCCTGGAACTGTGGAAAGACCAGAGTTGGCCCCAAAGAGGGGGCATTTCAACAGCTGAGACACTGGAAGCAGTGAACACCAGGATGCCTGAAGGAGATAGCACCACTGAATTTCACAGGCATTCTACAACAGAAGTTCACACCATAAACCCAGGGAACCAAAACAAATCAATTTAAGAAGCTGAGGCTAACAAGAAGAGTCTCACAAACAATGGGAAGACAAAGAATCCCCAAATGAAAGAAAAGGAGGAAGCCCCAGAAAGAATGCTAAATGAAATGGAGGCAACTCAACTATCAGATTTTGAGTTCAAAGCAATGGTTGTCAGGAAGCTCCAAGAGCTCTCAAGGAGCTACCAAAAACTACATGGAAGCTATGATGAACTCACTGCAAACTATATCAACATGAAAAAGGAAATAGGAACTATCAACAAGGGCCAAGAGGAAATGAAAAATACAATTTCTGAACTGAAGAACACAGTGGAAGGAATGAAAAGCAGAATCAATGAAGCAGAAGATCGGATCAGCGAGTTGGAGGACAAAGTAGAAAAAAACAGCCAGAAGGAGCAAGAAAAGGAAAAGAGGCTTAGAAAGAATGAAGAGGGACTAAGAGAAATGCAAGACAGTATGAAACGTAATAATATCCGTATAATAGGGATGCCAGAGGGAGAAGAAGAAAAGCAAGGGATAGAAAACCTATTTGAAAAAGTAATGATGGAAAACTTCCCTAATTTGATGAGAGAAAAAGTCACACAAATCCAGGAATCACAGAGAGTCCCATTCAAGAGGAACCCAAAGAGGCCCACTTCAAGACACATCATAATTAAAATGGCAAAATTCCAAGACAAAGAGAGAATCTTAAAGGCAGCAAGGGAGAAAAAGGAAGTAACTTAAAAGGGAGACCTGATTAGGTTAGCATCTGACATCTCAATGGAAACACTCCAAGTGGGAAGAGAATGGCAAGAAATATTCCAAGTAATGAGAACCAAAGGCCTGCAACCAAGACTACTTTCCCCAGCAAGGCTTTCAATCAAGATAGAAGGCCAAATAAAGAGCTTTCCAGACAAAAGAAGTCTAAAAGAATACACCTCTACTGAGCCAGCTCTGCAAGAGATACTAAAGGGCCTGCTTTAAGGAAAGGGAGGAAAGGAGAAAGAGAGGGAGAGGAACACAGGTACAATAATGGCAATGAGTAAGTACCTATCAATAATAACCTTAAACATAAATGGATTAAATGCTCCAATCAAAAGGCATAGAATAGCTGAATGGATAAGAAAGCATGACCCACACATATGCTGCCTACAAGAGACCCACCTCAGGACAAAAGACCAACACAGACTCAAAGTGAAGGGCTGGAAACAAATTTCCCAAGTAAATGGACAGGAAAAAAAATGCCGGGGTAGCAATACTCATATCAGACAAAATAGACTTCAAAAGAAGAGCCATAAAGAGAGATCCAGAAGGTCACTTCATAATACTCAAAGGAAGAATCCACCAGGAAGACATAAACATTGTAAATATATATGCACCCAACAGAGGAGCACCTAAATACATCAAGAAAATGTTAGAGGACTTCAAGAAAGATACTGACAGCAACACAACTATAGTAGAGGATTTTAACACCCCACTGTCAAAAATGGACAGATCTTCTAAACAAAATATCAACAAAGATATTGTGGCATTGAACAACACCCTAGATGAAATGGACTTAACTGGTATATATAGAGCCCTTCATCCCAAAGAAACTAAATACACTTTCTATTCAAATGCACATGGAACATTCTCAAAGATAGACCACATGATAGGTCATAAAACTAACCTCATCAAATTCAAGAAAATTGAAATCATACCAAGCATCTTCACCAACCACAAGGGAGTGAAACTAGAAACCAAACCCAAGGGGGAAAACACAAAGTCCTCAAAGTCATGGAGATTGAATAGCATGCTATTAAACAATGAATGAGTCAAGAATGAAATTAGGGAGGAAATAAAAAAGTTTCTGGAAACAAATGAAAATGAACTCACAACAACCCAAAACTTATGGGACACAGCAAAAGCAGTCCTTAGAGGAAAGTTCATAGCAATACAGGCCTACCTAAAAAAGATAGAAACATCTCCAACAAACAACTTAACTCTACACCTACAAGAACTCAAGGATCAACAGCAAAGGCAGCCCAGAGCAAGTAGAAGGAAGGAAATAACTAAGATCAGAGTAGAATTAAATGACATAGAAACTAAAAGCACAATTCTAAAGATCAATGAATCCAGGAGCTGTTTTTTTGAAAAGATAAACAAAATTGACAAGCCATTAAGCAGGCTCATCAAGAAAAAAAGAGAGAGGACCCAAATAAACACAATCAGAAATGAAAGAGGAGAGATTACAACTGACACCACAGAAATACAAAGGATTGTAAGAAATTACTATTAAGAACTGTATGCCAAGAAATTTGAAAACTTAGGTGAAATGGACAAGTTTCTAGAAAAATATAATCTTCCAAAACTCAATGAAGAAGAAGCAGAAAGCATGAACAGACCAATAACAGCAGATGAAATTGAAGCAGTAATCAAAAAACTCCCGACACACAAAAGCCCAGGACCAGATGGTTTCACAGGAGAATTCTACAAAGCATTTAAGGAAGAGCTAACCCCTATCCTTCACAAACTTTTCCAAAAAATCCAAAATGATGGAAGACTCCCAAACTCTTTTTATGAAGCCAGCATCATTCTAATCCCCAAACCAGATAAAGACATAACAAGGAAAGAAAACTTCAGGCCCATATTGCTGATGAACATAGATGCTAAAATCCTCAACAAAATATTGGCAAACCACATCCAACAATACATTAAAAAGATCATACATCATGACCAACAGGGATTCATTCCAGGGATGCAAGGATGGTTCAACTTACGCAAATCAGTAAATTTAATACATCCCATAAAAAAAAGCAAAGACAAAAATCACATGATCATATCAATAGATGCAGAAAAAGCATTTGATAAGGTACAGCACCCGTTTATGATAAAAACACTCAGCAAAGTGAGAATTGAGGGAACATTCCTCAATATAATAAAGGCCATATATGAGAGACCTACAGCCAACATCATACTCAACAGGCAAAAACTAAAATCTTTTCCACTAAGATAAGGAACAAGACAAGGTTGTCCACTTTCACCACTTCTATTCAATATAGTATTGGAAGTATTGGCCACAGCGATTAGACAAGAAAAGGAAATAAAAGGCATCCAAATTGGAAAGGAGGAAATAAAACTATCATTATTTGCAGATGACATGATAGTGTACATAGAAAATCCTATAGACTCGGCCCCAAAGCTGCTCAACCTAGTAAATGAATTTGGCCAAACAGCAAAATACAAAGTCAATATCCAAAAATCAAAGGCATTTTTGTATACAAACAATGAAACAGCAGAGCAGAAATCAAGAAAAAAATCCCATTCGATATAGCAAAAAGAAAAATAAAATACCTAGGAATAAACCTAACCAAAGACGTAAAGGACCTGTATGCAGAAAACTACACAACATTGAAGAAAGAATCAAGGAAGACACAAACAAATGGAAACATATACCGTGTTCGTAGATTGGAAGAATTAACATCATTAAAATGTCCATACTGCCCAAAACAATTTACAGATTCAATGCAATACCTATTAAAGTACCAATGGCATATTTCACAGACATAGAACAAACACTTCAAAAATTTATATGGAACCATAAATGACCTCGAATAGCTGCAGCAATTTTGAGAAAGAAGAGCAAAGTAGGAGGGATCACAATACCTGACACCAATCTGTATTACAAGGCCACTGTAATCAAAACAGCCTGGTACTGGCACAAAAACAGACACATGGACCAGTGTAATAGAATAGAGAGCCCAGAAGTAAACCCATTTCTCTACGGTCAACTAATATTTGACAAAGGAGGCAGCAACATAAAATGGAGTAAAAGTAACCTCTTCAACAAGTGGTGTTGGGAGAACTGGACAGCTACATGCAAAAAAATGAAACTTGAACACCAACTCACACCATACACAAAAATAAATTCAAGGTGGATAAAAGATTTAAATATAAGCTGTGACACCATTAAAGTCCTAGAGGAGAACATAGGCAGGAAAATCTCAGACATATCACGCAGCAACATTTTTACTGATATGTCCCCTAAAGCAAGAGACATAAAGGAAAGAATAAACAAATGGGATCTCATCAAAATAAAAAGCTTCTGCACAGCTAAAGAAAACAGTATTAAAATAAAAAGAGAACCAAGTATATGGGAAAACATATTTGCCAATGACACCTTAGACAAGGGTTTAATCTCCAAAATATATAAAGAACTTACACGACTCCACTCTAAGAAGATAAGCAACCCAATTAAAAAATGGGCAAAAGACTTGAACAGACACTTCTCCAAGGAGGACATACAGAAGATCCAGAAAAAAGGAAAAGATGCTTGATATCGCTAGCTATCAGAGAGATGCAAATTAAAACCACAATGAGATACAACCTCACACCAGTCAGAATGGCCATCATAAACAAAGCAACAAACAACAAGTGTTGGAGAGGTTGTGGAGAAAAGGGGACCCTAGTGCACTGTTGGTGGGATTGCGGACTGTGGAAAGCAGTATGCAATTTTCTAAGAAAACTAAAAATGGACCTACCTTTTGACCCAACAATTCCACTGCTGGGATTATATCCTAGAAACCCTGAAGCACCAATCCAAAAGAACCTATGCACCCCAATGTTCATAGCAGCACAATTTACAATAGCCAAGTGTTGGAAGCAACCTAGGTGCCCATCAGTAAATGAATGGATCAAAAAACTATGGTACATTTACATAATGGAATTCTATGCAGCAGAAAGAAAGAAGGAGCTCCTACCCTTCACGACAGCATGGATGGAACTGAAGAGCATTATGCTAAGCGAAATAAGCCAGGAGGTGAAAGACAAATACCATATGATCTCACCTTTAACAGGAACCTAATCAAAAACAAACAAACAAACAAGCATAATATAACCAGACACTGAAATTGAGAACAAGAGAGGAGAGGGATAGGAATATCCAGGGAAAAGGGGAAGGGATTAGAGCAACAAGTATGAAAGACACATGGACAAAAGCTTGGTGGGGGGTGGAAATGGGAGGGAGCTGGGGAGGGCTGGGGCGGTGGGATGGGATGGGAGTAGAA
>PVKU01003659.1:42308-96559 GCA_004027475.1 Anoura caudifer | reverse complement strand
AAAGCCAGAAGTGACAGGGCACCAAATCTGGGCTATAGAGGGACTGAGTCACCTGAGTAATTTGCTGTTTCACTAAAAAATTCTGCACAAGATGTAATGCATGAGCGGATGCATTGTTGTGATAAAGCTGCCAATTACCAGTTGCCCAGCACTGTGGCCCTCTGAATCATCTGAATAGTTTCCACAGAGGAATGTTCAAGCTTAATGCAAAATTTGATGCAAATTCTATTCTCTACTCTCTCAGTCATTTTGAATGAGATGGCCACACAGTACATATGCTCACTCAACTGTGTCTACTGCCCCCACTGCCTAGTACAGTGAAGTCATCATTGTACATGCATGCCTATTCCAGTGTATTCTCCTTGGCTGCCAGGTTACATGGATGTCATCCAAACCATTCTCATTATATTAATAATGGCTGGACTTTTTCTGGACAGACCTCAGTGTATTAGTGTAGATGGGAGATTGGTCACTTACAGGGGGATTGATTAAATGAGTAAGTGTATTGAAGATTATACATAAAGATAATATATAATATAACTCAGTCTGAAGAGACAGAGCAAACATCATAACGAGACCCAGATATGACAAAGATGTTGAATTAGGCAGAAAATTTAAAAAGAACTGTAATTAATATGTTAAAAGTTCTAGTAGAAAAAGTAGACAACATGTAAAAGTAGATGTGTGATATCAGTTAGAATGATGAAAATTCTAAGAAAGAATCTAAAGGAAATGCTATAAATAAAAACCACAGTAACAGAAAGGAAGAATGCCTTTAATGAGCTCATCAGTAGACTTGACATAGCCAACAAAAGAAGATATTCAGTGAGCTTGGAGATAAGTAAATAAAAACTTCCCAAGTTAAAATTGAAAGAAAAAAAAGTGAAAAAAAAAAATAGCACAACTCCAGAATGGAAATTCCAAGAACTGGAGAAAAATTTCAAATAATATTACAGAACTACAGATCCTTAAGAATCCCAAACAGAACAAATTACCATAATACTACATCTAGGAATATAGTATTCAATCTGAGGAAGAACAAAGACAAAGAGAAAATCTTGAAAGAGCCAAGGTGAAAACAACAGCTTACATATGAAAATACAAAAATAAGAATTAAAACAGACTTCTTGTCAGAAACCATGTGCTATTTATTCCTTATTGCTATTGTAATGAATTATCAAAAACTTAGTGGCTTAAAATAACATCAATTTTATTTTATAGATCTAATGGCTGGATGTCCAATATCAGTCTCAGTGGGCTAAAATTAAGGTGCTGTTAGGGCTATGCTTACTCTGGAAGTTCGAGGGGAAAATCTATTTTCTTGTCTTTTTTAACTTTCTAGGGCCCTCCTGCCTTCTTCCACTGAAGGCTTCTCTCCTTTATCTTCAAAGCCTGAAATATTGCCCTTGAGTTCTTTGCAAGCAACCACCTCTCTAGTTCTCTCTCTTCTGTCTCCCTTTTCTACTCATAAAAGCCCTTGTTATTACATGGTCCATTCAGACTATTCAGGAAAATATATTCATTTAAGGTTATTTGATTACCAATCTTAGTTCTATCTGTAATCTTGATTTTTTTTCATTTAATGTAACAAATTCACAGAAGAAAACAAAACATGTAGAGATTGGAAAGGAAGAAATGAAATTTCACGGATGACATGACTATCCATGCAGAAAATTCCAAAGAATTAACAACAGTAACAACAACAATAACAACAAAAACATTTGGAACTGATAAGTGAGTATAGCAACATTGCAGAATGCAAGGTTAATATGCAGAAGTTGATTACTTTCCTATATGCCGACACCAAAAATTTGAAATTTAAAATAATACCCTTTTCAATAGCAACTCAAAAATGAAATAAGTATAAACTTAACGGACTGTCTATATGGCCTATATGAGGAAAACTACAAAGCTCTACAAAACATCAAAGAAAATAAAAATAAATGGAAAAATATTCTATGTTCATGGATGGGAAGGCTAAATATTAACAGGTCAATTATTTCTAGCTTGATCTATAGATTCAACACCATCCCAATCAAAATCTCATCAAGCGTCTTAATTAAATTATACAGAAAGAGAAAAGGTTCAGAATAGCTAACATAATACTGAGGAGAAAGAACAAAGTTGGAGAACTTGAATTACCTGATTTTAAGATTACTATAAGGCTACAATAATCAGCACAGCATGGTACTGATAAAATTATAGACACATGGATCAAGGGAACAGAATACAGTCCAGAAATAGACCCACACAAACAAAGTCAATTGGTCTTTGACAAAGGAGTAAAGGCAATTCAGTAGAGATAGGATAGTCTCCTCAACAAATGGTTCCAGAACAATTGGATATCCATATGCAAAAAAATTATCCTAGACAAAAATCATAGCATGGGTACCCAGAAAAGTGAAAAATTTAGAACTTATATCAAAGACTTGTTATTTTCTCAATCCCTTGCATTTCTGTTGTCTTTTAATTATATACGAGACTTGTGCTTAGACATTAGAAGACAGACTTGTACACTCTTTGGTGTTCCTTGGAGGGAAGATGGTGCTTGACTGATGCTGATGAGATGGACCATCTGGATTGGTGCTGACTTAGCAACTCATTTTCAGGGGATGATATTATTTCCATTCTTACTTGAAATGACAATATGTAATATGGTCCATAAAAACCAGTGAAAGAAAAAATAGATTATAAACTCTTATTTATGAGAAAGAGAAAATAAACATTTAGGTTGGAAATAATATAGAACCATGACTTAAAAGATTGGTACTTTTTCTGCTGTCAGTACAAAGGTCACTTCTCTGAGGTCACTGTTCTATCTTGTGAGTATATAAAACAATTCATTATGTACCTCTAGTACCTATTTTGACTTTCTTCACTAAAAACACAAGGACTCCTTGAAGAGACATTTATACTATATCTGGGATGGAGAAACTTAAGTTGAGCTCAGACTATTTTATAGCCTGTTATTTGTTGCTTAATATTTTGTTACTATCACCGTCATTCTTGTGACAGCTACACAAGGAGATTTTATGTACCCTCATCTGCTGAGTACTTAGCATATGCTAGGCTCTGCACTACACCCTATGTTATTATTGTCAACTCTTGACTTCCCTAGAAAAAAGTACCTGTTGATTAACCAAAGCTAAGTTTATTAAACCTTTTGAAATGAGAGAGTAAGATCTTGATACTCTTACTATAATGTCTGAGAAAGGGGAGGTCAAAGGTGAATATTAATAGGTGTTGAAGGAGAGAATGGGCTCAAGTGGTGTAAGGAGAGTCTTTCAATGAAGGGAGATTGAACTTGAGGAATTTTGTGAAATTTATGTGTGATGTGTTTTTTGGCCTACTGGCAACAGCGATGCAAAGTTCTTGAAGTGTTGATACCTGAGCAGTTATTTGGTAATCTGTTTACTCAGATGAACAACATACTGTCTTGAGAAGGAGGTTACTTGTCTAGTTAAGAAAACTATTTTTTAGATAAAATGATTTTTTGTGATTTCCTGAAATTATTTTCAATAATTTCATGATTTATAGTCTTGTTTTCCTGGTAAAGAATTTCCTGGCACAAATAGTTAAGTCACCTTGACCCAGGTGGTCCCATGTCTCAGCCCTGCTCATTAAGCTATGTGGATGAAGGTAGTCTCAGTTTTCATTGGGACCTAGACGTCAACCTGTTCTACAACCTCTGACTCCTGTGTTGATGTGTTGGTCTATTTTTTTGACATGTTCTAACCTAGACATAGAGCTTAGCTCTTTGAAATAATGCACTCATATCACACCAAGGCATTAATACTCATTAATTTGGAATGCTTTCTAAAAGTTTCATAAGGCATTGAAAGCAAGATTGACTATCTCATACTTAAGTCAAACTTTGTTTTCCAAAGTTTGTCCTCAGCTGTACAATCACAAGGGATAGGTATATATTTTTTCTTTTCTTCAGACAGTTTCTTTCCCCTACCAGAATTTTCTCATTTCCTCTCAAGAACATCCCATTTCCTTACTTAAAAAAAAATACAGAGTTGTTTTACCTTTTCCTTTAAGTTTGACAGTAATGGAATCCATTTCCTGGGGCTCAGCTTCCAGTCTAAGGTTTAGCAATCATTTTCAAAAACTTTAGGCTTCTCCATAAAAAACTGTTGTACCAGCTACTAGAAAGAATATGGTCTTTCCTTTTTAGTTTTATTATCTTTTATTTTTAGTGATAATTCTACATGAGACATTATCAAATAGACAAATGGGTAGTTGATTGAAATAATTAAAAAGGACTGAAGTAATTTTGGCTTGCCTGAAATATAATTGGCTCCTGAGTGCTGGTAGGGAAAGAAAACTATCTTCTTTTCTCTATTCTGGACTGAGACCTCTGTTAACAAAAGACAGATTAACAAGAATAAAGCACACAAATTTATTCAAATTGTATGTGATGAAGGAACCTTCATAAGGAAAGGAAGACCCAAAGAATCTGTTAAACCTGAGTGTTTTTGTTAGGTCTGGCGAAGAGTGGGAAGTCTTCAAAAACTGATAATGGACTGAGGTATACAGCCCAATCCACTCAAGATTTTCTATGAAGATGGGGAATTTAACACAAAACAAGCATCCCTTATAATCCCACAGGCCAAGCACTTGTTGAATATGTCCATCATACTTTTAAAACTCTCCTTAACAAACAAAAAAAAGGGAGCCAGGAAACCTCTCCCAGAAATCTGACAATGCTGGCCATGTATACTTACAATTTTCTTAACTGTGATATTTCTTTTAACATACTGATAGAGAAACATTGAAATGTTTCTCTATCAGCAATCCCTTAGTGTTATACAGAGATCCCTTGGGAGAAGGGAGATGAGAGGGGCCAGTTGAATTGTTAACATGGGGAAGAGGATATGCTTGTGTTTCAGTCCCTACAGGTCCTTTGTGGCTACCCACCAAAAGAGTGAAACCCTACCATGGGAGACCAACCCCACCAACCCTTGTGGATAACTCAGACCAAGAGGATCCGGTGTCTCAAGGACCTGACTGATCAGCTGGCCATGACAGAGCACTGATGTCAGATCCAAGCCCATTACCAGAATTGGGGGAAGCAGGCCATGGAAACTACTTCATCACCTGAACCCAAGGGATAATGTGGGGAGATTAAAAAACCATTAATAGCAGGGCCAAAGAGGTCATGAGGGATGTAGGGTTCGCAGACAAACAGAAATCTGGCTGCCAGTTAATGTTACCCGTGAATGGGAAGATCCGGGAGGCCTGGCCACCCTCAACCGTGCTCTCTCTCAAGTGAGAGTGTAGAACTTCTTAGGAACTCTCCTTGCTTGCATTGTTTCTGCTATCATTATAGCTGACTCTGTTGCAGCAGCTGCCACTGCTCTAGCTGAGTCTGTCCAAACTGCTCATGCTGTTGATTCCTTCTTCACCCATACACCTCAAGAAATGATCCAACAAACACATATTGACCAGAAGATCCTTGTCAGGCTCTCAGCCATAGAGTCTGCAGTAATATGTCTGGGAGAACAACAGGATGCTCTTGTTATTCATCAACAACTCACTTGTGATCCTAGCTTCTCTAAACTGTGTCACTCTCCTGAAATGGAACTCCAGTTAACAGTCATGGGAAAGGTCCAACATCACCTGTGAGGGGCCTTTTCCACCAATCTCAAGGGACAAATCGATTGACTCCAGCTTGAGCTATGTCAACAACTTCAGGACATTAAGCGACTCACTGAGCAGGAGGTCTTTCAGATCTTGCGTGACAACTTACAATGGCTTAATACAAAGACTTGGTTTGAAGGACTATATTTACATGTCTGGGTCATGGGGGTTAAAGGATGCCTCTTAATCATTGTGGTCTTTTGTGCCTTGAAATGTATTTACAAATTGTTTTTCAGGGATTGTATACTTGTAGAGCATCAGGCTTCATCAGACTTGCCACCATGTCCACTATAACAAACAAGAAAGGGGGAGGTGATGGGTGCCATCCTGCCTGATTTCAGTGACTGTAGCCTCAATAATGGACAAAAGAATCACATGGCTAGGACTGAGTGAAAAGGCCTTGGAGCCATGAGCCACTAAGGAGACAGAACCTATCCTCCTGTCAGGAGCACAGTTCCTGCCTCCCTCACTTGCCACTGCTTGGCCTGGGTGAATGACTGGTTAGCCAATGATGGGTAAGATTCCTCAAGGGAGGAAACCTAAGACAGACACAGTTGCAAAGGGCCATCGGGGAAGGACTTAGGAGTCCTTAGGACAGAGAAGGGGCAGAAAGGCTCTCACCTCTCAGCTTTGTCATAGCTTGAGTCCTCATTCTATCTGTAAAGTCTCCTAATCTCTTGGCTGCTTTGCTCCCCCTGCCTGACTCAGCCTGAAAACAATGCCAGAGGCAGCTGCATCCTTGTACTGAATGAATGACTCCCAGGGGCAAATCTGGCCTGAGAAAGAATGTACATTTTGTCCTTTGAAGCCTGTTCTGCCTAGCATAACCCTGTTGATTACAGCAGCACCAGTACCTTTGATTATGCCACCATAACAAACAAAAAAGTGGGAGATATTAGGGACTGCTCTCTGTGGTTTCCAAGACTCTAGCCCCATGAGAGCAAGCCCTGAAAGGTGCTAGTAAGTCTCCCTGGAAAACCAAGTAAAAACACAGGTGGCAGACATGACCTGACTCTAATACTGAGGGTTCCCGTAGGAATCAGGCCTGAAATGTACATTGTATCCTTTGAAGCTTGCTCTGCTTTGTTTTGTATAGCCCTGGTGATATAAACCGGATGTTTAAGTTCAAGGCATAAGGAGTAGACTCCTTATCTCATGAAAGATTTCTTAAAGACCCTCTGTCATCAGTATGACTAATGAACCCTGACCTATGACAAATCTGTGTGTTCCTTCAATTGTTATCAATAGATAATATCTGTTTTTGTATGACTGTAGCCTTTTGACATAGATTGATGAGCTATGCATGCATGCACCTACACATACCATTCCCAATAAAAGACATTTGGGAGAAGGGCTTGGAACGTTCTCCACTAGAGGAAATTGCCACCCCCTTTCCTGCCAGAACAGCGAGATTGTGCGCAGGACGACTTAGTTACCTTAGTTACCATGCGTGGTGGATGGGAGGATTCTGCTGGATAGAGTTCCTCCCACACATGGGAAGATACAACAGGACAAGGGTGAGCTAAGTGCAACAACCTGGGAAAACTTAGCAAGGCTTGTTTAGATTCATCTCCACGTCCTTTGTCTTCAGAGATAGGGTTTTATGATCTGCTTCAGGAGAAGGTTAGAAAGTCCTTCCTGCACATATATTTCATCAATTCCTTTGCCTTGAAATATTCAAAATATTAAAGTGCTATATTTTGAAATGGCGTGTCCTGAATATTATCATAGAGGAGAAAATATCAGGGCAAGAGTTTCTTATCTTGCTCTTTTATTTTAATTTTATTTTTTATTGTTGTTCAATTACAGTTGTCCCAATTTTTATCCTGTTGGTTTCAGAGAGAAAGAGAGAGAGGGAGAGGGAGAGGGAGAGAGCGAGAGAGGGAGAGAGAGCGAAGAGAGAGAGAGAGAGAGAGACATCAATTTGTTGCCTCCTGGACATATCCTGACTGGGGATTGAACCTGCAACTCTTTGGTGTCAGGGAGAACATTCCAAAGAATTGAGCCACCAATGCAGGACTTATCTTGCTCTTTTTATCTAGAATGAGAATCTGGCATCCCCATGCAGGTCTTCTTTCAGACAGATGGTGTTGAAGGATCAAAGGTAAAAGTGCAATCACTGTCTGAACAGCCAATGTAAAGCCACGTCAGAGAACAACTGACATCCTGGGTATGACCACCCTTTTGGATATGTGATAGGCTTGTGTAAAATAATACTAATGAGCAACTAGAGAACATGTGGTGTAGTTAAGAGCCTTTGTTCAGAAGTCAGTTAGAAATAGATTACATTAGTTGCAAAGCTTAAGAGTGCCATTTGCTGTCTTCAAGCCTCTTTGTTCTGTAAAGTAGGAATCATCAAGTTGTTCTAAGGATTAAATTTTTTTAATCCTCACCCAAGAATATGTTTTTATTGATTTTTAGAGAGAGATAGGAAGGAGAGAGAGAGAGGGAGAGAGAGTGAGCAATGATGTGAGAGAGAAACATCAATGAGTTGCCACATGCACATGCCCAGACTGAGGACTGAACCTGCAACCCAGGCATATGCCTTGACCAAGAACTGAACCTGCAATATTTTGGTGCACAGGACAATGTTCCAACCCACAGAGTCACACCTCCAGGGCTGAGGATTAAGTTGAAAAAATGCATGTAAAATACTTGGAAGAGAGAATATGCTGTATAAATTGTAATTATTATTATTATTATTAGATTTTTGTTGAATTGTTGTCATAAGTTTTCCCACTATGACAAATTCTCTCTAATTTCTTTGATCTAAAGGATTTTCCACTTCTTGAAGAATAGAAAGGGAAAGCAACTAGTAAGGGAAGTCAGTTAATTAGAAGCCATTGATTTTGCTTTGTTTTAACTGTGGTTTCATGGGTATCGTGTATCATTGCTTAGGCTAATAAGTTACTTTTGTGAGGTTTCATGTCATGGGGTCATCAGGGAGTAGTGAAATTTAGGGCTTGGGTGTACAGGGCTTGTAAAACTGACCTAGCTACAGGGAGTTGGGTCAGGAAGATGCAGAGCATTCTGGTATTCAATATCGAGAGGCTGTGACATGGCAGTTCTAGAAGGGAAGATGGGGGACATCTTAAGCTGTAATTCCAACCTTGGGGACTGGTGTGGAAGGGTAATTTTCAGAGATCTGTCCATAAAAGCCTGGAACCCCATTGATGAGTTGGTCTCCATGGCAGCATCCAGTACTGAGCAAGGGGCTGGCATGATGGTGAGGGGTATCAGGGTCAGCATATCTCATCATGTGCACCAGAACAACTTGGGAAGATGAAGAGTACTGGTGTCTTGGGGCTTGAGAGTCCAAAATGTTATCAGAATACTTCTGTTTCATCAGATCCCTGCTGAACTGCTGTGGATGTAAAAATGATATTGATATGGCTATTGCATCCTGCCCACATCAGTATTGGCTCGGGACCCAGAATATTGATCTAAGGCTGAGACTGAAACCAGAGAGTTGGGAAAAGCCAAAACAGGGTGCTGACCACATGCTTTAGATGGGAAAAGACTCATGAATTGTGAAGAGCTTTGTAAGAAGTCCAAATGAAGTCCACATCTGACTGAGGTTACAATTCTTCTTGGAGTACTTGCTTTTTAGAAATACCAAATATTTTTGAAGATCTGGCACTGTCACTCATCAGCTGTGTGATCCTTACTAAGTCAAAAGGTACTGGGAAGAGCAATGATATAATGTTTGTTACTGTCAGTTGAAAAATTCTGTGTAAATGGCAGAGAGTCCAATAGTAGCACAATTCCAGGGAAGAGCCCTGTAATGTTTTGGGTACTCAGATTCATGAACTGTACATGATGAAGAAACAGAACTGATTTTTTTTTAATTCTTTGAGTTTCTTTGGGGATTAAATGATCAATTAAATTTCAACTTCTTAAATTTCTTTAAAACTTTTCAGCTCTTACTCACAGAACTTACCTAAAAGAGGGTTTTGTGGTTTATGTTAAGAAGGTATAGTGGAATTGTTTTGAAGCTTTAATTTGTTTGTGTTCTCTGTATTTGTTTGACCTTGGACCATCTCTCCCATTGAAATAGACCATTTTGTGTTTGTTGTCACAGAGAAGTGACATAACAATGGAAAATAGAGAAAAAACAGTCTCCACTTGAGTTTCAAAAGCCTATGGTGTGAAAAAAAAGATTTATGTTATAGACAAACAACTTGAGAGAGGAAGCATTCTGAGCTAGAGGAACAAGGCTTACCTCAACCCTGAGATCAAAGACTCCCTGACTAAAGGCATAGGGAGAAATAGAAATAAAGTGATGGGGGAGAAGTTGGTGAACCCTGGGATGACAATCTGAGAAAATCATGTGGCCCAGAGTAGAGTCTCTTTCTACAGGTCAGCCAGCCTTTGCTCGAGCAACGCAACCACATCACTTAAACTCACACAAGTAGCATTTTTCTAAGGGACATTTTTCTTGAATTCCCCTAGAGATTCTGGTAAACCAACTCTATTTCAGCCTAGAAAAATCTGTTGATGTGTCACTTCTAGTAAATAACTTTGTTTTATATTTATCTGTTTACATTTTAACAAATATGATTGACATTCTTTTTATTCAGTGCCGCAGCAGCAGTTGAAGTACAGTACAATGAGTGCATGCATGAAAGAATAGAAATAACAGTGCTTGCTCTTTAACCATGATAAAATGATGTTAATAATTAATGAAAACTGAAAAAGTTTCTGTATGTTTATATAATTTACACATCCTACTATAGGTGCATCAAGACATTTATTAGTACAGGACAAATTATGGGTAGAAATATGATAGTTCTTATGGCTGGTAGAATATTTTGTGGGCAGCAGTCTTTTTTTTTTTTTTTTTTTTTGCAGCAACCAACAGTAATGTTTATAAATCTGTCTTTTGTTGTCCGTTCTGCTGGGGGACATCCACTAGCAGATGCTTAAATTCACAATTATTTGCAAATCATTATCACTACCAAGGTGAGTTTGTAGCTCTCTAGAAAGTACCAGTTATTAGCATATTTACTGGGACCAGGGCTACCTCAGTATCCAAATATATTACTTCTGAGCCTTTAAAAATATACTAATCTTTTGTGCCACTAAGGTGTTCTGAGGACTTTGCCTAGACTAGTGGAAATCATTCAAAAAAAATTAAAGCATCTGTTGGTGAGCTAATAATGATCTATAATGTAGGCTTTTGGGTGCAGGGAAAATGAGCCAATATTGTGTAATATGGAAAACTTTTTTTTAAACACTAAACAAATCTAGTGGGTAGTGTTGCATGGTTATGTGGGTGGTCCTACTTCACCTCAGACTGGTGAAGTAGGAACTGTCTTTGCTTTGAAGAGCAGATGACTTAAAAATCAACAAAGAAGTCTCAGCAGAAGAGATTTCAAACGTGACAAGGTGAAGTAAGCTGTTTCAAGGGAAAAGCAAATGCCCAATCAAGTTCACACCTCATAAGAGAGGTGAGAACTGGACCAATCAACTCAATGGAGTCTTTTATATTGTACTAACCCCTGATAGAGCAGTTGCCCAGTTCAGTTTAGTTACAATGTTTGGGCATCAAGATACATGTAGATGAGCAGATGCCATTCTTATTTCTCTTTTTGAAGTTCATATAGTTTTACATTACTTGTACTTGACTGTGGAATTAAACACCTTGACATCATGCTGCTTCCAAAAACCCAGGAAATGAGAAAACATTTCCCCTGTAGGCCATTCAAAGGCCAATTATTTTCTGATTAAAACAAATAGAACTCAGTATTTGTCCTAATACATATGCTGTCATGAAAATAATTTACCTGAAGGCCTGTTACTCATCCAATGTGCCCATCCTACCATGTGCAAAGAAAAGAAAGCCACTAAGGTGTGAGATTTTATCTTGTTCCCAAAACCTTTAGACTAAAGTGAGGAGGACAGTATAAAAATATTTACTAAAAAAAGGCTCAGAGTAAAGAAAGATTTACAGGTTGTTAAACCATTAATCTGCAGCCATAATGACCCCCCTTGCAGTTCCCCAAACCTTTGCTTTCTTCTTTTGTTCTTGCTCATGTTTCTTCCATCACTCCTCCTTGGTCCAGAAACAAAGTTGTTCATAAGTTTTCTTGTGGGAGCTAATTCCATTTACAGGCTCATTCAGAGATTTAGTTTCTTTAGATTGTCCCCATGGTTTCAGTTGTCCTTTGTGCGGCTCATAGTGGAGGGGAAAGGTTTTGAGCTATTATTCTCTCGGGATACACCTTGGTGAGCCCTCCAATAGGATAATGGCTCAAAATCACTTTAATGTAGTTGTGAGCTTTCCATAAATTTTCAATAAATTTTCCCAGATTTTACCAAAATGTGTTTTTTTTTCATTTGAAAATAACATGAGTAAAGTTCAAGCTTTCCTAGGAGCTTTCTGGTGTCTAAAATGAATTCTCACTACCTTAGGTGGTGAACCATCTTTGATGTTGGAGTGACAGTCTCTAGGTCCCTAGTGTTGGTCTTTTCTGCCCCATTGGGTTGGGGGTGGGGGGACATGCTGAAGAAATTGAAAGAGGAATGCTATCTGGATAAGTTGAAACAGAATGATCAAGCAATTGAACATGATGAGAGTTTCAAGCAATTGAAAATGATGAAGTGTCCCCATTAACCTGCAGAGTAGTTTGTCAGATGGAGATAAGAGTAATACCTATAGGGTCATTGTATGAATTAAGGAAGATGACGTATGTGTGTTGCGTAGGACAGGGGGCAGTTCTTTATTGCACAGAACTGTCTCATGCATTGCAGAATTTCTAACATCCTTGGCCTTTCCATCCATGGAAATACAGCTGAACCTCTGGAATCACTAAAACAAGTAAAGTTGTCCATGTACATTTCCAAAATTATGTTGGCACGGGGCGGAAGGGGAATGGGCACCACTCATTTAGCCCTGGACCATTGAACTAATCGAATTGTAAAGAGCCTTCCAGATTTGTGCATGTATGAAAGTATAACCTTGCATCCTTGCCTTTCTTTTGCATCTAATTAATAATATAGAACTGATCTTCCAATGCATTTAATGAGACTATTTTAAACACTTTCATTTTGTTACACTGATAATACTCTACACATTGAGGGTACCAGGCACTGAAAACACCAAGGGAATAGGAATCATGAATATGACTAACTGCTCTTGGGTGAGTTGGGGGACACCAGAAATCCTGGGTAACTGAATCATAACTAGTTTTTTTTTTTATAATTAGGTGAATAACTATGGCCAGAGTAGAAAATGCTGCATAATGGGAAAATGACATGCTGGAAACTCTGGCTCAGGAGTCAGGAAATCCCCACTGTCAGCTTCCTTAGGGTAACCCCCTGGGGTTGAGTTGGCCATACCTGAAGGGGTCAGACCCCAAAGCCATGTCAGTCTGCAAGTATGTTCATATCTTTATGACAATGGGACAATATGGCACTGACCCATTTATGGAAGAACATCAATGAAGGCAGCTCACCATAATGTAGTTAAAAGCAGTGATTGTTTCCATGAGTTCTTTTTCTATTTTGTTTTGATTCCTGATTCAAGACTACCACAGATAAATCAGAAAAGCAGAAAATATACTTAGAGAAGGCTGCCACCAAGAGGAACACACCATAAGTCACTGAATCATCTCAACTTCCCCAATGTCCATATTTTCAGACAGTGGTCTGGATGCCTGGGGCTTTGCATTTTTTCAAGGACATCAAGTTATTCCATTTTAAGCTGTGTGCCTATCAGAGAGAAATGAATTGTTTCATTGAATGTTGGTCTGACTCTAGTTTACATGCCATTTTTTAACTTTTAACCATAAATCTTGTGGTTGCAGCTGCAGTGCTATTGTGTCCTCCCCGCTGTCCGAGAACCCAGATTCAGTGAAGGAAGAGAGCCAGGCAAGGTCAGAAACCTAGAGAAGTAATGGTTGACCAGTAACTATAATTTCCATAAAGAGACAGGAACTCAGAATTCTGTTAAAGCAGGAAGAGGAGGAAGGGGTTAGGAGAAGTTTCCAGGACATAGTCAGGGCAAGGATTGTTCCAAGGGTCTCCATTTCTGAAGTGAGAAGAGACTGAGTTGGGAAACAAGGTTCTACTCTTATGAATTTTTTTTTCCTGCCGGATATCTTAAAGGTCACATAGCTATTAGTATAAGAATGTTTTTAACCACACAAGTTTCAGTAAAATTAAAATCAAATGCTACTAAGGAAACCAATTTTTTTAAATTTATTCTAAATAAGAAAAATTACAATGTATAGGGCTACATAGCTTGAAGTTCTGAATGGCATAACAGTGCCAGGGAAACCACAAACTGGGTTTTCTACCCCAAAATGTGGAAACATATTTTTCATCTTTTTCCTATCTCAAACAGTAGACCAGAATGTTGATGTTTAAAAACCAATTCACATTCTCTTCACCAAAACAGTTACACCTCAAATGGCAAAGCACGAAGGGACTTTGTCCCAGCAAGGCAAAGACTCAAAGTGTGGCTGGAGGAGTTTCTTCATTCCGCTGACACTGTGTGTGTGGGGTGGGGGGAGGTGGAGGTGGTGGCTAGACAGTCAGTGGGAAAGAGGTAGTATTGAAGAGATGACAGGAAACGGCTTCTCAGAAGTGAAATGAGAGGGCATAAATAGACTTATTAGGAGAGAGGAGAGCAAGCTGGTGCCACATTCAAGAGTAAATTAAAGGGGGGGGCATGGGCAGTACAGCAGGGGCAGCACAGTGTGGCTGGATGAGGTGGATCACTCACAGCTTGAGAAAGACCTTGCAATTCAGGGGGCACAAGCAGGACTTTCTGCAGAGTGTGTAAAATGGAGAGGCCCAGAGTGTGGCCCAATCCCCCACCTTTTTGTTGCTTTAGAAGAGTGAGGAAGATAATGGAAGCCGCTAAAAGTCTTTGGCACAGTGCCTGGCACAAAATGAGCACTCATAAATGAAAGTCATTATTTTATCATTATCATTTTTTTGTTTTAGTGAATATGTTTTCTTTCCAGCCCATCGGTGGGCACAAAGTAGCTTCTTGGGAAAATCGGATGATTAAATGGAGTGGTCACAGGAGTAATAATGATAGTGTTGACTGTAAACAAAAAGTGACTAGGTATTTCATTACCAAAAAAGGTTTATTCAAAAAAGAGAAAGGAGTGTAATCTGGTATGTGGAGACATGGTGAGCCACATGTAAGCAGAGAGAGCAGGAGGATGTACAAAGCCCTGTGTTCCGGAGGAGAAGAGGAAGTTAAGGGGAAGGGTTGTTACAACCATGGAGCTCTTCCTGTAGGGCTTTAGTGATTGACATAGTGTGAGAGTTCCTACCACAGGCTCTCTGACTCCTGAGTAGGTTAAGGTCTCTGTCATAAATTTCCACAGTAGCAAACATTTATTTTGCACTTACTATATGTATATGTACTTATTATACTCCAAAAATTGTTCTAAAACTTTGCATGTAGCTCTGTGAGAGGGGAATTATTACTATCTCCCCTTTTACAGATTAGTAAACTGAGGCCCCGAATAGCTCATCTTTAGTAAGTGGCAGACCCGGGGCTCAAACCCATGGAGCCTGGCTCCAGAGATCATGCTCTTCACCAGACATATTGCAGGAGAGAAAAAGCAGCTAGTCAGGAAGTGGAGGAGTCTGGAACCTACTGAGGGGTTGCATCTGGGCAGCAAAACCTGGAAATACAATCAAGGAAGAGGAAAATGAGTCTCCTTTGTGTAGCAGAGAAGCTCTTAGCCTGGACAGGAGCTGTGAGCAGAGAGGGTCTGCAGGGTCAGGGTCAGAGACAGGGCCAGGAGTCATTCATTTTCTCCTCCTTCCCCTCACTCCCTGGGCCTGCAGCTCTCTGGTACTGCCTATGAAATGATGTGAGGAAGTGGCTTGGCCAGATGTTGCAGCAGCCACAGCTACAAAAGAACAAGCAATGCAATCCATAGAGAAGAAATCATCATAGGAAGCTCAAGCAGGGATTCATAGGCCTGGATACAGAGCCCCAGAGGAAAAAAGCTAGGTAAGAAAGCAAACACCTTGGGTAAGATTGCAAAGTAGGAAACATAATCTGTGCCCTCTCGCTTCTTTTTTGTGTATCTCTTCCTCACACCTTAACCTTTTCTGGACCTCAGAGCCTTTGTCTACCCAGGATCCCTTAGTATCATGGTTCACTTAGGCTTACCCTCCTCTGTCAGCAAGACCTTGTGCCTAGAGCTCTTCCACCTTGTTTCTCCCAACCAAAGAGGGATTCAGCTGTCTGCCATCACCAATAGGCAAATTCTGCAGTCAGAATTTGGTGAGGGAGGAAAGAGGTTTTTATTTAAATGCTGCACAATCTGGGAGAACGGCAGACCCTTGTCTCAAAGCTCATGCCCTCTGAGAAATGCAGAGGAATACCCAGCCATCCTCAGCCAGACCAAAACCAAAGGCAGCCTCCAAGTTCCTTCTCCCATCTGAAGCACCATCTTTTGAGACCCACAAGTGACCATTGAGTGGTCCTCCAAGCAGCTCAGCTTTTCTTCCAGTCACTGTTGAACCTCAGGCTCCCTCCTAGAACCCACATGTGGAGCCAGTGTCACCACCAGCCATGCTGTTTCCAGGGTCAGAAGGTCCCATGAGCACCAGCCAGTACACTTGCAAGGTGGGTAAAAGAGCAGTTTCTTTGCTTTCCTGGCCACCATTCTGATCTCTCTCAGTAGGTGTCTGCCTTCCTTGGTCCCACCCCCAATCAGAAGCGAAAGTGGGTGGGAAGGTCTTTCCCCCTATTCAATCATCCTGCCAGCCTTGCCTGTGCTCAGGGCAATGCTCCCTACTGCTGCCATCTTGCTGTGGGAGTGGGGGATCTGCTCTCAGGAGCTGGTCATTCCACACTGGGGGATGGAGTGTTCACAAGGCACGAGCTCCGTTACCTGGACCTTGCAGCCCTGCCTGCTGCCTCAGGCAGTTGGCAATCTCCTGCAGCGCCCCCTCCTGTGTCCCTGCCCTCTGCCTGTTCCCTGCCGTCCAGCCAGGCTATTGATATCGCCAATACTTTTCAGTTGTTCTGCAACTTTCCCACCTGGCTGATCCAGCTGGAAGGAATCTTGTAGGTGAATTTTTCCTAAGGAGTCTAAATAAATGCAGGCCTTTGAGTGACTTATCCTAGGGATATTGATGTAATGGGAAGGGGGGGAGGGTTGTACATCCGATAAATTGCAGAGCACCAGTGACCAATCAGTCTGCTCATATGCAAAGTGATGAGGTCTCTATGGAAAGCATCTCAAATGAGATGCATTGTTTATAATGCATTTTATTTTATGCTATCTTGTACTATTCTCTATTTTATCACTCAAATAAATTATCAGTTTTGGGGAGACAGAACCAATTTTCACATATTTTATGTATCACATAATACTTAGGGAAGATATTTAACAAATGTGCCTTTGTGGATTCAATTGGGAGTATAGTGAACACTATGGAAAGTTTCATTTTAGCAAAAAAAAAAAAAAATGTTTTAAGAGAGCTACATAGCCCAGGGCAATCCCACCACAAGATGTAATGCTTTAGGAACTCCCACAAATTCCGTTCTATCAAATCCATTTATTGCCACCTCCACCCCACAATTAGATTTAGGCCTCCGAGAAAATGAACTAGCTTACTATCTATCCAACAAAAGCTTTTCGAGTACTTACATAACCAAGTGCTGTTACATGCACTGGTGACACAACACGTCTAAGAGGTGATTCCTGATGTGAAGAAACTCCTAGCTTAAGGAAAAGGCAGACAAACAAATGTATTATGTAGAGCTCCTATGACGTTCACTGATAGTTCAGTTGTGACAGAATAATGTCGCCCTGGGAGAGCTGCGTTTTAGCGGCAGTCTGTTTGATTCACAAGTCCTGTCACCCAGTTGTCTCTGCCAACTTCTTTCCTCCTAAGGAAGCTTTCCTTCCCCTTTCACTCTAAAGGGAATGTTACCAAAAAAGGCCCTGTAAGACTGTCAGTTTTTGGTGAAAGATGACAAAGACCTGCCAGAATGGCAAAGATGCCATAACGTCATATGATAAAAATAGTATTCAAGGTTTTTTTTTTTTTAAGGAAATAAAGACACTTAACATTTCTTTCCCAATTCTCCCATGTAAAACCATTATATATCACTATATACATATATCTTATGAATATAGTTCTTGAAGATATCAAGATCTTAATCAGGGTATTATCTTTTTTCAGCACATACTAAGGACTACTTCAAAGAACTTTACTCTGAAATAAAACTGTGTTACACTGTCACCATCCCTTCCAAAATTGATTGGACTAGAAAATAGCTATTGAGAAAAGAGGTGAATCTAAAGGCAATACATTAAATTCAAAATTTACAACAATCTTTTAAGTTAATGCTGGTTGTTACATTGGGGAGTAATGTCAATATTTCACATAAGTTGTATTGGTTTATGCACAATCTATTCCAGTATGTCAGTGCTCTGCCCACCAGATAACAGAAGCTGAATGGAAGGCGTGACAAGAGCCCAGTGCAGCGAGCTTTGCAGGAGGACAGTGCAGTTCACAATGGAAGGAGTGAAGCACCATTCACCTCCTTCCCTTCTTGGTGCAGCCTGGCCATGAAGCCATCTGACTTACTCTGCTGTTGTTCAGTTCTTCCCCCATCTCTGTGCAATTTCCTGTCACTCACAGTGCAGCAGGCTCAACCCTCCCTTACATGGACTGCCAACAAATTGGTTTTCACTATTCTTAAAGCTCAGTCCCTGTGTTTACCTCAGTGTTTTTAGCTTTATTATAAATTTAACATTAAAATTAGTGTTTCTATTTTTATTAGATTTGTCATTATTTCTCTTGGCACTCTGGTTTCAAGCTTGCATGTCCCAAGTGATCTCTTCACCCCGTCTTTCCTCCACCAATACTGTTATTAATGTTATTTTTGGACTGTGATTTGCAGTCCCTTCGATATTATTTACATTTAATTATAATGAAAAAAATCTTTATTTCTTTTAAAAGCTTTTTATTAAAAATTTAAAATATGTACAGATGTAGAAACTATGTTTTATTGAATGTTTAGGAATTCATTAACCTGTTTAAACAAAAATTGACTCATAATTGCCAATTTTTAAAATCTATACTCTCCCTTATCTTCTCTCCCATAATATTTTGACAGGAATACCAGAAACTATATCATTTCTTCTATAAATATGTAACTCTGAAATGAGTCTTTTGGTAACATAACCACAATTCCACTATCACACCTAAAAAGATTAAAATAATTTCACTAAAGAGTCCATCAATAACTGTACTTGAATACTGTGTATGTACATATGTATATATTTGACATAAATTAAAATAATTATTATGACTATTAAAAACAAAATACATTTGAATTGAAATTTTTTTAAAATATATTTTATTGATTATGCTATTACAGTTGTCCCATTTCTCCCCTATCATTCCCCTCCACCCTGCACATCCCCTCCCACCCACATTCCCCCCCTTTAGTTCATGTCCATGTGTCGTAAGTTTTTAAGCTTCTACATTTCCCACACTATTCTTGCCCTCCCCCTGTCTATTTTCTACCCACCATCTATGCTACTTATTCTCTGTACCTTTTCCCCTTTCTCCTCCTCCCACTCCCCTGTTGCTAACCCTCCATGTGACCTCCATTTCTATGCTCCTGTTCCTGGTCTAGTTGTTTGCTTTTGTTTTAGGTGTGGTTGTTAATATCTGTGAGTTTGTTGTTTTTTTACTGTCCTATTTTTATCTTCTTTTTCTGGTAAGTCCCTTTAACATTTCATATAATAAGGGCTTGGTGATGATGAACTCCTTTAACTTGACCTTATCTGAGAAGCACTTTATCTGCCCTTCCATTCTAAATGATAGCTTTGCTGGATAGAGCAATCTTGGATGGAGGTCCTTGACTTACATGACTTCAAATACTTCTTTCCAGCCTCTTCTTGCCTGTAAGGTCTCTTGAGAAATCAGCTGACAGTCTGATAGGAACTCCTTTGTAGGTGACTGTGCCCTTATCCCTTGCTGCTTCTAGAATTCTCTCCTTCATTTTAATCTTGGCTAATGGAATTATGATGTACCTTGGTGTGTTCCTCCTTGGGTCCAACTTCTTTGGGACTCTCTGAGCTTCCTGGACTTCCTGGAAGTCTATTTCCTTTGCCAGATTGGGGAAGTTCTCCTTTATTATTTGTTCAAATAAATTTTCCACTTGTTGCTCTTCCCCTTCCCCTTCTGGTACCCCTATAATTCAGATGTTGGGACGTTTAAAGATGTCCTGGAGGTTCCTAAGCCTCTCCTAATTTTTTTTGAATTCTTGTTTCTTCCTTGTTTTCTGTTTGGTTGTTTCTTTCTTCCTTCTGGTCCACTCCATTGATTTGAGTTCCAGTTTTCCTCCCATCTCTATTGGTTCCCTGTGCATTTTCCTTCATTTCACTCATTGTAGCCTTCATTTTTTCATCTAGTTTGTGAGCAAAATCAACCAATTCTGTGAGCATCCTGATCACCAGGGCTTTGAACTGTGCATCTGATAGGTTGGTATCTCTTCATTGCTTAGGTGAATTGGCTCTGGGGCTTTGATTTTTTTCTCCCATTTGAGCCATTTGTGTGTGTGTGTGTGTGTGTGTGTGTGTGTGTGTGTGTGTGTGTTTGGTCTGGTGGCAGCTGTTATGTAATGAGGGGCGGAGCCTTAGGCATTCACCGGGGTGGGGCAGCCCGGTCGCTGGGTAGTGATGCTATACGTGGGGGCGGGGTCTAAGAGGCAACAATAGCACTTGCTCCACTCTCTCTTGGATTCCAGTTCTCTCCTCTGCTTCTCCTTCACCTGGATTATCTGCCCATGAATGTGGGACCACCTGGTCAGCCAGCCACCTTGCACACCCTCACTGGGTCTACACAGTTGCCACCCCGTGCCTGCCGCCTGTGCACCTGGGGTCTGCTAGCCACCCCCTTCATGCCTGGGATCTGCCAGCCACTGCTACCTGCATGCCCGGGTCTGCACATCCTTTTTTCCTGTTGCAACTCTGCCCCTCTTACTGGTCTGAATGAATGGTTGTTGGACTTCTGTACAGTTCAATTTTCTATCAGTTCTGGTTGTTTTCTTGTTTCTAAATCTTTGTTGACCTTAATTTTGGTTGTGAGAGGAGGCACAGTGTGTCCACCTATGCTTCCATCTTGGCTGGAAGTCCTGACTTGAAATTTTAACTGTTGACTTCTCTTTCATCTACAAAGTAAGTTATTATTTCTATTAAAACTAACTCAGAAGGGCATATTTTTACTCTCTATATATATTGGGCAAGAAACTTTATCAAGACAGCAACTTATGCAAACAGATGGCTCAGAGGTTGGTATAGTCAGTAGTAACTGTGGCTTCAACTGCGAAACTTCCCAGACCTCAGAGGAGAGTGAAGATCTCTCCATGAGCCCAGAAATGCCAGCTTACCCTCAGCAGCTTTGCCACTCTGAGATTTCTAAGATACTTCCAAGATTCCAGAAGGATGGCCACCTTCAAAACATAGCATCTGCGTCCTCCTGCCCAGTAAGAAGCATCCTTGCTACTCTCACTTATAAGAAGCAGAGGTAGACCTTAGTTTCTAATTTCTCTTTTTCTCCCATGTCATCTCACTAATCTCATTGTTTTCTCTATCCAAAAAAATTAAAGAGAAATACTAGCCATACATGATATCCCAGCATGCCTTCATTTTCCTTCTTGGTGTTTTCTTTGTGCAGTTGATTTTATTTTGTTTTGTTCTAGCTCAACATAAGCAAAGAAAATATAGATATATTACATATATATCTGTAGATAGTATCTCTCATATATGAATATTTATCCATCTATCTATCAGCAAATTCTGGTTTTATATTACAGATGCATCATTTACAAGTTTGGGAAAGTTCTTTTTCTCATTTGTCAAGTGGGGTAGGGTTTCTGGGAAGATTACATGAGTGACATATATAAAGTTCTTAGTATGGTCACTAGAATATAGTATGGACTCAAAGAAAGTAATATTATTAATAATATTTTAAGTCCCCAATAAATAATAATATTGTACTTTAATAGCTACTTCTTTTTTAAAAAGATTTTATTTATTTATTTTTAGAGAGGGGACAAGGGAGGGAGAGAGGGAGAGAAACATCAGTGTGTGTTGGCCGCTTGGGAACCCCCCACTGGGAACCTGGCCCACAAATCCAGGCGTGTGCTATGACTGGGAATAGAACCAGTGACCCGTTGGTTCATACGCTGGCACTAAATCCATGGCTAATAGCTACTCCTCTTTAACTTTTAATGTTGTCAGTGTTGATTTCTCTTCATGATAAAACTACTGATCATGCAGTATTTTCATGACTCACTTATTTTAGCTTCCATTAATAGATGTTGCCTGTAATAATTATCACTGTGATGTTCTAATCATGTTTTTTTATTTCCCTTATTTCTTCTATGTATATTAATTATTTTTCTGTACAGAAGAGTTGTCCCCTTTTCTCATTTATTTATTTATTTTTTTGTATAATAACATCAGTATAGAGCAACAATATTCAACCTTTTTCATCTCAGGGCACCCATAAACTAATTAATAAAATTCTGTGGGAAGGAAGATTGAAGATGTCATAGGAGTAACTGGAAGCTACACTAACCTCCTCCCAGGACCAATCTGGAATTACAACCAAATTTAGATAGATCATCCTGAATAACCAATTGAACACTAGCTGGAGAGAAGCCTTACAACTAAGGACAGGCAGAAGAAACTACTTCACCACAAAGTGAATGGTAGGGAGTGCAGAGGAAGTGTGAGAGGGTGGGCTGGGATACCATAGGCAGCTGAAGATCTGGAGGGATATGTCAGCAGCTGGGAGGTTCCCCTTGAGAAGTGTGGGGTCTAAACCCCAAGCAGGGGTACCCAGACTATGGCACCAGAGCTGGAAAGGAACCCAGATAACATCCAGCTGTGAAAAGAAGCAGGGTTTCTGTCTGCTAAGGGGAGATACCTGGGAATGCAGAGAGCCTCTTGAAGGGCCAGTACACGCAATTTTTTTTTTTTTTTTGCAGCCACTTACTCTGAGCTCCAGCAGAGGGAGAGCAAAGTGGAACTAGAGACGCTTGAGGGGAGACTGGGCTTTGTGGGTCTGAGGAGAGAAATGAAGGAACAGCTGCCATGATCCCTGTGCTGTCATTCCCCATACTGAAGAAGCCATCTTCCTCAGGCAGAGTAACCCTCTCTGAATGGAATCAGCCTGAAGGGAAGCAATAAACTATCTCCTTGCCTCAGGAATTACTATGCCCCACCCTGCTGAGCTTAAACCATGCAACTTATTATAGCCTGAAGCTATATCATTGGTTAGTTTAACAACTAAGGTGGATTTCTGGGAGCAAAATGAAACTTCATCTGACTCTCTTCAGGTCCTGGTGCTGATAAAAGCTGGCCTTGGTATACAGTCTGTTTCTTTCTACACAGAAAGAAGCCTAGCAGGGGGAGTCACACACTATGGATCACTGATAGCTCCAAACTGGCTGACCAGGGCCAGTCACAAGTAACATCTGACAAAGGCCTACACCAGAGTCTTTTCAGGTTTACCTAATATGTAGAAACAAATACAAAGCAGTGACCAAAATAGGAAGACAAAGAAACAGAACCCAAATGAAAGCACAAGAGAATTCCCCAGAAAAAGAGCCAGATGAAAGGGAAGCAAGCAATTTATCAGATTGACAGTTTAGAGTAATAATGATAAGGACACTCACCATCATGAAAAAAAGACATAGAAACCATATAAAATAACCAGTTAGAAATAAGCAATGTAATATCTGAGATAAATAATACACTAGAAGGAATAAACAATAGGTTAGATGAAGGAGAGGATCTAATGAATCAATGTTTTGGAAGTCAAGGTAGGAAAAAAGCACCCAGGCAGAGAAGCAAAAAGAAAAAATAATTTAAAAAATGAGAAGAACTTAAGAAACATTTTGGACTACATGAGGTGATACAATATCCACATCATGGAAATACCAGAAGGAGAAGAGAGCTAGCAAGGGATCAAGAATATACTTGAGAAATAATGACTGAAAACTTCCCTAATCTGGTGAAAGAAAATGTCACATAAGTCCAGGAAGCTCAGAGAATCCAAAATCAGTTGGACACAAAGAGGCTTATACTGAGACACATCGTAATTAAAATGACAAGGCTGAAAGACAAGGAGAGAATCCTAAAAGCTGAAAGAGAAAAGCAGGTAGTTACTTACATGGGAGCATAAATTAGACTATCATCTAATTACTAAACAGAAACATTTCAGGCCACAAGGGAGCAGCCTGATATATTCAAGGTGATGAAGGGCAAGGACCTACAACCAAGGCTACTTTACCCAGCAAGGTTATCATTTAATTGAAGGAGAAATAAGGAGCTTCCCAGATAAGAAGAAGCTAGAGTTTGTTAACACCAAACCAGTACTGCAACAAATGTTAAAGTGTCCCTTAAGAAGAATGAGGAAAAGAGAAAGCAGAAAAAAAATCCTTAGAGGAAAACAGTCTAAAAATAAAATGGCACTACATATGTATCTATCAATAATCACCTTAAATGTAAATGGCTTAAATTCTCCAGCCAAAAGACAGAGAGTAGCTGAATGGATAAAGAAATAAGACCCATATATATGCTGCCTACAAGAGACTCATCTCAGATTGAAAGATACATACAGACTAATAGGAATAGGGTAATAAGCTATTTCATGAAAATGGAAAAGAAAAAAAGTTTGGGTAGTACTATTTATATCTGACAAAATAGACTTTAAAATCAAGGCTACAGTAAGAGACAAAAAAGAAAACAACATAATGACAAAGGGAACAATCCAACAAGAGGATATAACCCTATTGAACATTTATGCATCCAACATAGGAGCATTTATTTATGTGAAGCAATTCTTGATGGACATAAAAGGAGAGACAGACAGAAATACAATCATAGTCAGGGATTTTAACACCCCTTTGATGTCAATGGTTAGATCTTCCAGACAGAAAATTGACAAAGAGACAGTTACCTTAAAAAAAAGTGACCTAGATTAAATGGATTTAATTAATATCTTCAGAGCATTTACCACAAAGCAGCAGAATATGCATACATTTCAAGTGTAGATGGAATGTTTCCTAGGATAGACTACATGTTAGGACACAAAATAAGTCTAAGTAACTTTAAGAAGATTGAAATCATACCAAGCATCTTCTCTGACTACAATGTTATGAAACTAGAAATCAATCACAATAAGAACACTGAAAAACATGCAAAGACATGGTAGCGAAATAACATGTTATTAAACAATGAAAGGGTTAACAATGAGATCAAGGAAGAAATCAAAATACACCTTGAAACATGTGCAAATGAGGACACAACATTTTGAAATCTGTGGGACACTGGGAAAGCAATCCTAAGATGGAAATTCATAGCATTACAGACCTATCTCAAAAACCAGAAAAAGCTCAAATAAACAATCTAACTTTACACTTAAAGGAACTTGAAAAAGAACAGCAAGAAAAGCCCAAAGTGAGTAGAAGGAAGGAAATAATCAAGATCAGAACAGAAATAAATGAAATAATGTCTGAAAAAATGATACAAAAGATCAATGAATCCAAGAGCTGGTTCTTTGAAAAGATCAGCAAGATTGCAAAACATTTAATGGGACACATCAACAAAAAAAATAGAGAGGAATGAAATAAATAAAATCAGAAAGGAACTAGGAGAAATAATAACTCCAAAGAAACACAAAGGATTATAAGAAAATATTATGAATAACTATATGCCAACAAACTGGACAACCTGGACAAGATGGACAAATTCCAAGAAGCATGCAATCTTCCAAAACTAAATCAGGGAGAGTCAGAAAATCTGAATAAACAAAGTACACCTAGTGAAATTGAAGCAGTAATCAAAAAACTCCCAACAAACAAAAACCCTAGACTGGATGGCTTCCCAGGTGAATTTTACCAAACATTCCAAGAATAGCTAACACCTCTCCTTCTCAAACTATTTCATAAAATACGGCGGGGAGGGGAGGCTCCCAAACTCATTTTACAAGGCCAGAATTATCCTAATACCAAAACCAGATAAAGACACTACAAAGAAAGAAAATTAAAGGCCAATATTTCTGATGAGCATAAAGGCTAAAATCCTCAACAAAATACTAGCAAGCTGAATACAGCTGTATGGCATCAAAAAGATCATAAACCATGACCAAGTGGGATTTATCCTGGGCATGCAAGGTTGGTACAACATTCACAAATCAATAAATGTGATTCACCACATACACAAAATGAAGGATAAAAACCACATGATCATATCAATAGGTGCAGAAAAAGCATTTGATAAAATCCAGCACCCATTTATGATCTAAAGTCTCAACAACGTGGGAATAGAGGGAACATACCTAAACATAATAAAGGCCATATATGACAAACCCACTGCCAACATTCTTCTCAACAGGCAAAAACTACAAGTGTTCCCCTTAAGATAGGGAACAAGACAGGGATGTCCACTTTTACTTATCTTATTCAACATAGTACTGGAAGTCCTAGTCACAGCAATGAAACAAGAAGAAAAAAAAGGCATCCAAATTTGAACAGAAGAGGTAAAGCTGTCATTATTTGCAGATGCCATGGTACTGTATATAGAGAACCCCAGATTCCACCAAGAAAGTACTAGAAGTGATAAATGAATTCAGCAAAGTAGCAGGATACAATATGAATGTCCAGAAATCAACTGTATATTTATATGCCAATAATGAACCAACAGAAGGAGAAATCAAGAAAACAATCCCATTCACCATTGCCTCAAGAAGAATAAAATACCTAGGAATAAACCTAAACAAGGGTGTAAAAGACCTGTACTCAGAAAATTATAAGACACTGAAGAAAGAAATTGAAGAAGATACAAATAAGTGGAAGTACATACCGTGTTCATGGATAGGAAAAATTAACATCATTAGAATGTCTATACTACTCAAAGTAATCTATACATTCAACACAATTCCTATCAAGATTCCAATAATGTGTTTTGCAGAACTAGAACAAATATTTCAAAAATTTATATGGAACAGCAAAAGGCCTTGCATATTAACTATGATTCTGAGAAAGAAGATTGAAGCTGGAGGAATCATGCTATCTAATATCAAACTATACTATAAGGCCATAGTAATCAAAACAGCATGGTACTTGCATAAAAACAGATATAAATAGAAGGAACAGAATAGAGAGCCTAGAAATAAACTCACATCTTTATAGCCAATTAATATTCAACAGAAGAAGCAAACACATACAATGGACTAAAGATAGCTCATCAATAAATGATGTTGGAAAATTGAACAGATACATGCAGAAAAATGAAACTAGACCACCTTACTACACACAAGAACAAATTCAAAATGGATCAAAGACTTAAATGTTAGAGACACAAAACCATAAAAATATCAGGAGAAAATATACACAGCAAAATCTCTGCCATTGCCCATAGCAATATTTTATCAGATATATCTCCCTAGGCAAGGGAAACAAAAAGAAAAATAAACAGGTGAGACTTAATCAAACTAAAAAGTTTTTGCACAGCAAAGGAAATCATCAATAAAATAAGACAATACACAGAATGGGAGAACAGATACATCTAATAAGGGGATAATATCCAAAATTTGTAGAGAACTTACAAAATTCAATGCCAAAAAAACCAAACAACCCAATTAAAAAATGGGTTGGTTCTTTTCAATTGGTGTTTCAGGATCCTTAGGTATAATCCCAACAGTAGTATTGCTGGGTCAAAAGGCAGTTCCATTTTTAGTTTTCTGAGGAAATTCCATACTGTTTTCCACAGTGGCTGCACCAGTCTGTATTCCTACCAACAGTGCACTATGGTTCCCTTTTCTCCACAACCTCTCCAACACTTGTTTGTTGATTTGTTTATGATGACCCTTCTGACCAGTGTGAAGTGGTATCTCATTGTGGTTTCAATTTGCATCTCTCTGATGGCTAGTGATGTTGAGCATCTTTTCATCTATCTCTGGATCCTCTCTATGTCCTCCTTAGAGAAGTGTCTACTCAGATCCTTTGTCCATTTTTAATTGGATTTTTTTTGGGGGGGTATTGAGTTCTATGATTTCATTTTTTAATTTTTAAAATATTTTATTTATTTATTTTTAGAGAAAGGGGAAGGAAGGGAGAAATAGAGAAAGAGAAACACCTACATGAGAGAGAAACATCGATTGGTTGCCTCTCACACATGCCCCCAATAGGGACTGAACCCACACCCAGGCATGTACCTTACCGAGAATTGAGCTCACGACCTTTAGCTTTGTGTTACCATGCCTAACCAACTGAGCCACCTTGGTTTGGGTGAGTTGTATGATTTCTTTATAAATGTTGGATATGAATCCCTTATCAGAAGTATCACTGGCAAATATTTTCCTCCATTCAGTAGGTTGTCTTTTAATTTTGTTGACAGTTGTTTTGCCGTGCAACACTGAGTTTGATGTAGTTCCATTTGCTTATTTTTCTTTTGTTTCTTTTACCCAATGAGATGTATTAGAAAAAATATTAGTAAGACAAATGTGTGAGATTTTACTGCCTATGTTATCTTCTAGGAGTTTTATGGTTTCAAGTCTTACATTCGAGTCTTTATGCCATTTTGTGTTTATTCTTGTATATGGTGTTAAGAAGGTGATCTAGTTTAATTTTTTGCATGTATCTGTTTAATTTCCCCAACACCATTTATTGAATAAATTGTCTACCCCATTGTACAATGTGTTTTTGCCTCTTTTGTCAAATATTAGTTGACCATAAATGTGGGATTTATTTCTGGGCTCTCTAGTCTGTTCCATTGATATATGTCTGGTTTTGTGCCAGTACCATGCTGTTTTGATTACTACAGCCTTGTAGTATTTTGATATCATGTAGTGTGATACTTCTAACTTTTGTTCTTCTTTATCAAGATTGCTGTGGCTATTGGGGTCTTTTTGGTTTTAAATTAACTTTTTGGTTTTTTTGTTGTTGTTGTTCTAGTTTTGTGAAATACTCCATTGGTATTTTGATAGGAATTGCCTTGAATCTATAGATTGTTTTGGGTAATATGAACATTTTAAGGATGTTCTTTCTGTCCATGAGCACGGTATATGCTTTCTCTTATTTGTATCTTCTTCAGTGCCTTGTAATTTTTGAGTACAGGTCTTTTACCTTCTTGACTAAAATTATTCTTAGGTATTTTATTTATTTTTGATGTGATTTTAAATGGGATTGTTTTCTTAGTTTCCCTTTGGTTAGTTCATTATTACTTAGTAAAAATGCAATAAATTACTGGATATTTATTTTGTATCCTGTTACTTTACTAAATCCATTAATCAATTCTAGTATTTTTTTTGTGGAATCTTTAAGGTTCTCTATGTACAGTATCATGTCATCTGCAAATAATGATAGTTTGACATCTTCCTTTCTACTTTGGGTAACTTTATTTCTTCTTCTCGACTGATTGTATATTCTGTCTTATTCCTATCTTAAGGGAATTGCTTTTAGTTTTTCACCTTTGAGTATGGTACTAGCTGTGGGTTTGCTACAGATGGATTTTATTATGTTGATAATGAATGTTTCCTTTATTCCACCTTGTTCAGAGTTTTATCATAAATGGATGCTGGATTTTGTCCAAAGCTTTTTCTGTATCTATTGATATGATCATGATTTTAATACTGCATTTTGTTTATGTAGTGTATCACATTAATTATTTTGTGGTTATTGTACCAACCTTACATTTAGGAATAAATCCCACTTGATCATGGTGTATGAGATTTTTAAATGTATTGCTGGATTCAATCTGCTAATAGTTGAGGATTTTTGCATCTATGTTCATGAGGCCTATACTTTTCTTTCTTTGGAGTTTTTTAAATGTGGTTTTGGAATTATTAGGATAACACTGGCCTCATAAAATAAGCATAGGAGTCTTTCCTCCTTTCAATTTTTTGGAATACTTTGAGAAAGATAGGTCTCAGTTCTTTCTTGAAAGTTTGGTAAAATTTACCTGTGAAGCCATTTGATCCAGAACTTTTGCTTGTTGGAAATGTTTTGATTACAGTTTCAATTTCATTAGTTGTATTCATTCTGCTTGTATTTTCTTTTTCTCCTTGATTCAGTTTTGAAAGAATGCATTTTTCTAGGATTTTATTCATTTCTTCCAGATTGTCCAATTTGTTCATATGTTTTTGTTCATAATATAGTCTTACAATTCTTTGTATTTTTGTGGTATCAGTTGTTACTTCTCTTTCATTTCTGATTTTATTTATTGGGGTCCTCTCTTTTTTTTATTGGTGAGTGTTAAAGGTTTATTATTCTTTTGTATCTTTTAGAAGAACCAGCTCTTGGTTTCATTGATCTTTTGTATTTTTTTAGACCTTCATTTGTTTGTTTGTTTTTTCTTTATTTGTTTGTTCACTATTGATCTTTATTTGTTTCTGCTCTGACTTCATTACTTCCTTTCTTTTGGTTACCTTCAACTTGGTTTGTTTTTCTTTTTCTAGTTCTGCTAAGTGTAAGGTTAGAGTGTTTATTTGAGACTTTTCTTGTTTCTTGATGTAGTCCTATATTGCTATGAACTTCCCTCTCAGGACTGCTTTTGCTATGTCACATAGATGTTGGGTTGTTGTATTCCCATTTTCATTTGTCTAAGTGTTATCTTCTGTTTTCTTTCTCCATCTCATTGTTAACCCATTTATTGCTTAGTAATTTGTTATATAGCCTCCATGTGTTTGTGCATTTTTTAGTTTTTTTCTTGTAATTAATTTCTAGTTTCATATCATTGTGGTCAGAGAAGATGCTTGATATGATTTCAATCTTCTTAAATTTATTGAGAGTTGTTTTGTGTCCTCACATGTGGTCTATCCTAGAATATGTTCCATGTGCTTTTGAAAAGAATGTATATCCTCCTCCTTTGGGGTAAAATGCTCTGAAGATATCAATTAAACCTATTTGATCTAGTGTATCATTTAAGGTTGCTGTTTTCTTGTTGATTTTCTGCCTGGAAGGTCTATCCATTGATGTCAATGGGGTGTCAAAATATGACTGCATTACTGTTGATCTTCCCTCTATATATCAGGATTTATATATTTGTAAGCTTATATTTATGCTTTATATATTTAGGTGATCCTATGTTGAGTGCATAAATGATTACAAGGCTTTTTTTTATCTTGCTGAATTGATCTCTTTATCATTATGTAGTGTCCTTTTTTGTTTCTTATTATCACCTTTTTTTTAAAGTTTGTTTTGTCTAATATAAATATTGCTACCCAGCTTTTTAAAAAAATTTTCATTTGCATGAGATATCTTTTTCTGTACCTTTACTTTTATTCTGTGTGTGTCTTTTGTTCTGAGGTGGGTCTCTTGCAGACAGCATTTATATGGGTATTGTTTTCTTATCTATTCAGTTATCCTATTTCTTTTGATCGGAGGATTGAAACTATTTACATTTCAAGTAATTATTGATAGGCATGTATTTATTGCCTATAATATATAAAGTATATATATTATATATATTTAATGTTTATATATTTTATATAAAAATAACTTTATATATTAACTTAACTTTTATATATTAATAAATATATTAAAAAGTTATTAATAAAATATATAAAAGTATTAATATATAAATAACTTTTATATATTCATAACTTTATATATTATATATACTTTATACATAATACTTTATATATAATAATTATATATAATACTTTATATATTATTCCTTATATGTAAATATTCTTTATATATATTCTTTATAAATAAAATTTATATTCTTTATAATTATGCTCCTCTCCTCCTCCTCCTTTTCCTTCTTTGTCTCCTACTCCCTTTTGCCCTTCCCTCTCCCTCCTCCTCCTTCTTCTTTTTCTTCTTTTTCTCCTTCTCTTCATCTTATTCCTCCTTCTTGTTCTTCTCCTCCTCCTTCTTCTTCCAGTCCCTTGAACATTTCTTATAATACTGGTTTGGTGATAATGAACTCCTTTAGCTTGTTCTTATCTGAGGAGCCCTTTATTTCTTCTTTAATTTTAAATGATTAGCCTTGCTGGGTAGAGCAGTCCTGGTTGTAGGTCCTTGCTTTTTTTACTTTGAATGTTTCATGCCAACACTTCTGTCTTGTTTCTATTGAGAAATCAGCTGACAGTCTTATGGTAGCTCCCTTGTAGGTAACTAACTTTCCTCTCTTGATACTTTTTAGATTGTTTTTGTCTTTATGCTTTGCCATTTTAATTATAATGTGTCTTGGTTTAGACTCTTTGGATTTGTCTTGTTTGGGAATCTCTGATCTTCCTAAATTTGTGTTCTTTTCCCTTTGCCATGACATAAAATTTTTCAGTCATTATTTCTTAATTCCTTGATCTTTCTTTTCTATTTCTGGTACCCCTATAATGTGGATGTTGTTACATTTCATGTTGTCACATAGGTCCCTTAAACTATCTTCCATTTTAAAAATTCTTTTCTCTTTTTGCTACTCTGGTTGGCTGTTTTCTGCCACCTTGTCTCCCAAATCATTACTTGGATCTTCTTCATCTAACCTACTGTTTATTTTTTCTAGTGTATTCTTCATTTCACATATTGTGTTCTCTATTTATTACTGGTTATTTTTATGAATATTTTGTCCCTTTTCATACGGTTGAAGTTCTCATAAAGTTCCTTGAGGGTCAAGAATGAAATTAGGGAGGAAATAAAAAAGTTTCTGGAAACAAATGAAAATGAACTCACAACAACTCAAAACTTATGGAACACAGCAAAGGCAGTCCTCAGAGGGAAGTTCATAGCGATACAGGCTTACCTAAAAAAGATAGAAACATCTCAAACAAACAACTTAACCCTATGCCTACAAGAATTCGAAGAACAACAACAAAGACAGCCAAGAGCAAGTAGAAGGAAGGAAATAACTAAGATCAGAGTAGAATTAAATGACATAGAGACTAAAAGCACAATTCTAAGGCTCAATGAATCCAGGAGCTGGTTCTTTGAAAAGATAAACAAAATTGACAGGCCTTTAAGCAGGCTCATCAAGAAAAAAAGAGAGAGGACCCAAATAAACACAATCAGAAATGCAAGAGGAGAGATTACAACTGACACCACAGAAATACAAAGGATTGTAAGAAATTACTATGAAGAACTGTATGCCAAGAAATTTGAAAACCTAGGTGAAATGGACAAGTTTCTAGAAAAATATAATCTCCCAAAACTCAATGAAGAAGCAGCAGAAAGCCTGAACTGACCAATAACAGCAGATGAAATTGAAGCAGTAATCAAAAAACTCCCAACACACAAAAGCCCAGGACCAGATGGTTTCACAGGAGAATTCTACAAAGCATTTAAGGAAGAGCTAACCCCTATCCTTCACAAACTTTTCCAAAAAATCCAAAATGATGGAAGACTCCCAAACTCTTTTTATGAAGCCAGCATCATTCTAATCCCCAAATCAGATAAAGACATAACAAAGAAAGAAAACTTCAGGCCAATATCGCTGATGAACATAGACGCTAAAATCCTCAACAAAATATTGGCAAACCACATCCAACAACACATTAAAAAGATAATACACCATGACCAAATGGGATTCATCCCAGGGATGCAAGGATGGTTCAACATTTGCAAATCAGTAAATGTAATACACCACATAAAAAAAAGCAAAGACAAAAATCACATGATCATATCAATAGATGCAGAAAAAGCATTTGATAAGGTACAGCACCCATTTATGATAAAAACACTCAGCAAAGTGGGACTAGAGGGAGCATTCCTCAACATAATAAAGGCCATATATAAGAGACCTACAGCCAACATCATACCAAATGGGCAAAAACTAAAATCTTTTCCACTAAGATCAGGAACAAGACAAGGTTGTCCACTTTCACCACTTCTATAGTATTGGAAGTATTGGCCACAGTGATTAGACAAGAAAAGGAAATAAAAGGCATCCAAATTGGAAAGGAGGAAATAAAACTATCATTACATGATAGTGTACACAGAAAATCCTATAGACTCAGCCAAAAAGCTGCTCAACCTAATAAATGAATTTGGCCAAACAGCCAGATACAAAGCCAATATCCAGAAATCAAAGGCATTTTTGTATACAAACAATGAAAGAACAGAAGCAGAAATCAAGAAAAAAATCCCATTCAATATAGCAAAAAGAAAAATTAAATACCTAGGAATAAACCTAACCAAAGAGGTGAAAGACTTGTATGAAGAAAACTACACAACACTGAAGGAATAAATCAAGGAAGACACAAACAAATGGAAACATATACCGTGTTCATGGATCGGAAGAATTAACAGCATCAATATGTCCATACTACCCAAAGCAATTTACAGATTCAATGCAATACCTATTAAAGTACCAATGGCATATTTCACAGACATAGAACAAACACTTCAAAAATTTATATGGAACCATAAATGACCTAGAATAGCTGCAGCAATTTTGAGAAAGAAGAGCCAAGTAGGAGGGATCACAATACCTGACACCAAACTGTATTACAAAGCCACTGTAATCAAAACAGCCTGGTACTGGCACAAAAACAGGTACATGGACAAGTGGAATAGAGCAGAGAGCCCAGAAATAAACCCAATTCTCTACGGTCAATTAATATTTGGCAAAGGAGGCAGCAACATAAAATGTAGTAAAAGTAGCTTCTTCGAGTGGTGTTGGGAGAACTGGACAGCTGCATGCAAAAAAATGAAACTTGAACACCAACTTACACCATACACAAAAATAAATTCAAGGTGGATAAAAGATTTAAATATAAGCCGTAACACCATTAAAGTCCTAGAGGAGAACATAGGCAGGAAAATCTCAGATATTTCACACAGTAACATTTTTACTGATATGTCCCCTAAAGCAAGAGACATAAAGGAAAGAATAAACAAATGGGATCTCATCAAAATAAAAAGCTTCTGCATGGCTAAAGAAAACAGTATTAAAATAAAAAGAGAAGCAACTGCATGGGAAAACATATTTGCCAATGATACCTCAGACAAGGGTTTAATCTCCAAAATATATAAAGAACTTACACGACTCCTCTCTAAGAAGACAAGCAACGCAATAAAAAAATGGGCAAAAGACTTGAACAGACACTTCTCCAAGGAGGACATACAGAGGATCCAGACACACATGAAAAGATGCTCAATATTGCTAGCTATCAGAGAGATGTAAATTAAAACCACAATGACATACCACTTCACACCTGTCAGAATGGCCATCATAAACAAAGCAACAAATAACAAGTGTTGGAGTGGTTGTGGAGAAAAGGGGACCCTAGTGCATTGTTGGTGGGATTGCAGACTGGTACAACCACTATGGAAAGCAGTATGGAATTTTTTAAGAAAACTAAAAATGGATCTACCTTTTGACCCAGTAATTCCACTGCTAGGATTAGATCCTAGGAACTCTGAAACACCAGTCCAAAAGAACCTATGCACTCCAATGTTCATAGCAGCACAATTTACAATAGCCAAGTGTTGGAAGCAACCTAGATGCCTATCAGTAAATGAATGGATCAAAAAACTATGGTACATTTACACAATGGAATTCTATGCAGCAGAAAGAAAGAAGGAGCTCCTACCCTTCGCGACAGCATGGATGGAAATGGAGACTATTATGCTAAGCGAAACAAGCCAGGCAGTGAAAGACAAGTAGCATATGATCTCACCTTTAACAGGAACCTAATCAACAAAACAAACAAACAAACAAACAAACATAATATAACCAAAGACACTGAAATTAAGAATAGGCTGACAGTCACCAGAGAGGAGAGGAGAAGAAATTTCAAGGGAAAAGGGAAAGGGTTTAGAGCAACAAGTATAAAAGACACATGGACAAAAGCTAGGGGTGGGTGGAAATGGGAGGGAGCTGGGGAGGGCTGGGACAGTGGGCTGGGATGGGAGTAGAAGACAGAAAACTGTACAAGAACAACAGTTAAAATAAAATAAAAAAATAAAAAAAGTTCCTTGAGCATCCTTGTGACCATTGTTTTGTACTTTATATACAGTAGATTGCTTGCCTCTGTTTCATTTAGTCTTTTTCTGGAGATTTCTCCTGTTCTTTCATTTGCGACATGTTTCTTTGTCTCTCCATTTTGGCTGCCTGTGTTTGTTTCTGTGTATTATGCAGATCTGTTATGCTTCCCAGTCTTGGTAGAGTGGCCTTATGTAATAGGTGTCCTGTGAGACCCAGTGGCGGTCTCTTTGATCTCCTGAGCTTAGTGCTCTAGGAATGCCCCTTGTGTGCATTATGTGAGCCCACCCATTGTAGTTGAATCTTGTTTGCTGTTTGCCTGTGTGTGAGCAGGGTCAATCCTCAGGCTGGCTGACTGTTAGGATAGACCCCAACCACTTGTATGAACTACTCTGCTGGTGCTGACCACAGAAAGTAGATTTTTCCTCAGAGGTAAAATCTGGTGCCTGTCGAGATCCCTTCTTTGATGTGCTGCTTGTGGAGTGAATTGGATCTTGCTCTGATGTTGTCTGAAGCCACAACTGAGTTTGCTAGTTCTGTGGCCTCTTGGGAAGAATCCCAGGGCGGGTCAATGTCAGAACCTGCCTGTGACTGGCTCTGGACAACCCCTGCGGAGCTACAGTGATTCATAGTTTGTGGCTGCCTCTGTTGGGCATAGCTATGTGTGGGAAGGGCCAAACTCTACACCAGTGGTGGCTACCACCAGTCCCAAGCCCAGGGGCAGGTCATCAAAAGGTCCAAGACACCCCAAGTTTCACCTCTGCCTGCTTCCACCTGCTGGTTGCTTGTTAGGCTCAGTTACTGAAAACCTCTGGCAGCACACAAATTGTGTGAGGTAGGTTCTCAGTGAATCACCAGGTAGGGGAGAGTGGTATTCACCAGACTGATACAGAATCAAACTTGATGCCAGTGCTGGGTCTGAGGTGACTCAGCAAAAGCCCCAGGGTACATCAAGTTTAGCTGCCACCCACTGGACTTTTGTTGTGGGTAGGGGCCTCAGGAAGTAGGCAGAGGAAAGCTGGCAGAGTTTATCAGACCCAAACAGATGGTCTATTTCTTGATCTGGATGATGACATAGTTATGTTATCTTTAACACCCATCAGCATATTTTAAAACCACATAAAATTAAATAATAAATAAATACAACCGAGTAAAACTAAACTATAAACCATAAGAAGAAGCCAATCTATAAAATAGGTGCATGGGGTATTTTTCTCCTTTATATATGCCTGTATTATTTTAATTTAAATATTCCTATATTTTTTGCTTAGAAAAGAAAAAAAAAGTTTTCAAAAAAGTACAAACACTAGACATTTTGTAACCATTGGGCTTCCAAAGTTTCACACATTTCAGTGACTGCTGAATATGAGAGCTGTCATAAAAGCTTCATTTGTTCACAAAAAGTTCAGGGAAAACCAATTATCATTACAATGAAGGGTTGAAACTGGGACAGGGTTGGGGTTAAGACTGATGTGAAAAATTTCCAGAATGTCACAAATCTTGGGTTTACTTGAATCATCTCCCATGAGAACGTAACATGTTTTAGAGTCAGAGACACCACAACAAAAAATCTGGTTTTCCTTTCTCACTGCATGAAGTTAAGTTTCTCTTAATTTCAATTTCCTTAGCTTAAGATGAGAATAGTAAAAACTCCCTTGTATAATTATTTTGAAGTCTGTAGATATCTGGCACATGTGACCTAATCACAACCCTTGACCACTGAACTCCAGCCAAATGTGCCTTCTTTTCATTTCTTCAACTGGCCTAGCTTGTTTCTTGTGTCTCAGGGACTTTGTGCAAACAGTTCTCCTGGCATGCAATGCTCTTCTTCCTGGTACTCACATGGCTTCCTTCTCTTCACCATTCAGTCTCAGTTTATATGGCACCCCCTCAGAGAGACCTTGCCTGACTCCCAGTGTAAAGTAGCTCCCAAGTTACTCTCTGTTACACTCTGCCTAGCAGCATGTACTATGATCTGGTATTTTCTCATTTATTTAGTTGTATATCATCTGTTACCCACTCTACCCGAGCTTGGCTAGTTTGCAGTTAGAAGAATACCTATACCAGAATAAAGAGTCCATGAATGTTTGTGGAAATAAAAATAAATAAATAATGGTCATTCTTCTCTTGTTATTGAGAAGTTCTTAATATTGGTTGGTTCCTACAAGATGCTTTCAAATGAAGGAATGAGTTGCTTCTTTTTCTTTCCCTATCTGCATTTTTTCCTATATTTTTTTAAAAAATGGTTTTGATCAAAATATTTTTTTCCAGAGTACTGCATAGAAGTTGAACTATTTCAGGTAAAGAGACTTTGAATGATGTACTTTGAGGCAGGCAGCCTAAGAGATGATGTTTCTAGATCCCAGAGGTCAGAAGCAGAGATGCATTTTGCTCTCAAATAAATCATACAGCCAAGTGAGGGAGAGGGAAGAAGAGGTGGATGGAAAATAAGCAAAGGAGCAGAAATTTTTCTCACTGATTCAACATGGTAGTTAAGGGACAGTGAGTAGCTAAGGGAGATCCACGCCTGGATGTCCAGGATGCAGGTGCATCCACTACGTTTGGTGCTCAGGGTCTGGACTGGACTGATAGATCTGGGGCCTGTTATCCTTCAGGTGGTAATTGCAGTCCTGGGAATAGTTTAGATGACTAAATAGTGTGTGTAGAGTGAGAGAAGAGGGGCAGGGACTGAACCTGTCATTAGCAGTGACATTGAGGGACAGAAAGACAAGAGGAGGCTGAAAAGAGGTAGCCAAGATGTCAGGAGAAACAAGGGAGAAGCATCACAGAAGCAAAAGGAAGAGGGTAAGGTGTGGTCAGTGATGTTAAATGTTAAAAGGGTGTTAGTCCTAAAATTGGAGAAGAGTCCACTGATTTGCCAATTTGTGGTCACTGGTGACCTTTGGCAGTTTCAATATCAGAGCCATTGGTGGGGGTGGTGCAGAAATTAGATAGCAGTGGGCTGAACAGAGAAGTGAGAAAGAAGAGTCCATCCAGTTCCTCCGTGTTCTCTGAGATGAGGTAATCTAGTGCACGTGAAATTTCTCTCTTTTTTAAACCTAGGCAAGCCAGTGTCTCTCTGTCCAGAATGTATACCATTGATTATTTTAAAAAAATAGCTAATGCAGGTCTTCAACATTCATCCATTTTAATCAGCACCTTGTTAGTTTAAGTAAAATTTTCTAAGCTCATTCTGAAACCTGATTTCATCACTATTCACTTTACAGTCCTGCCCAGACCCTCCCTTTTGAGCTTCCTGGACCTCTCCCTTAGGAACTGGAGTGGGAGGCGCGCCTATTACTGTAAACTTTGCAGATGGAAGAGCAGAATTGAACTGAATTTCATTCTGGGGGACAAGGGAGGAACAACTGAAAATAAAACCACTTCACTGGCTGAAACAGAAACAAACCTTAACTAGAAACCAGCTGACCAGAGGTGTTTCAAAAATTTCATTTTGAAATATCAAATGGGTACAACTCAAAAGACATGTGCTACTTAATGTCCTGGATTAACTTCAAGATCCCAAGTCCTCAAAACAAAGTCATTATAATGTACTTATTCAATGGGTAAATGTATTTTAGAAGAAATTTTCAACAAAAGACTAGAAACAGACTTAAATTTGAAAACCAAGGCACTGTTTTGCCTGGGCATCCCATTAATTGAGATTTAACATTTACTCCATCTAGCATTGGAGGGTTTTTTTTTTTTTTAATTTTATTTTAATTGTTGTTCTTGTATAGTTTTCCATCTTTTACTCCTATCCCAGCCCACTGCCCCAGCCCTCCCCACCCCCCTCCCATTTCCACCCCTGCTAGTTTTTGTCCATGTGACCTTTATACTTGTTGCTCCAAACCCTTCCCCTTTCCCCCTGAAATTCCCTCCCCTCTCCCCTCTGGTGACTATCAACTCCTTCTCAATTTCAGTGTCTTTGGTTATATTGTGCTTGTTTGTTCTGTTGACTAGGTTCCTGTTAAAGATGAGATCATATGGTATTTAAGCTTTTCCATACACCATGAAATCGTGATCCCTGTGAGAGAGGTGGGCTATTTTCATTTTCATTTCACTCAGAGAAGACTGAGATGCAGGGAGGGAAGCAATACGTCCTAGGAGGATTAACTCGGATCTGATTTCCTCCCAAGAGCTTTCCCTGGCCTTCCCAGCACTGTCATCCGATATCTTTGTCCACCATTTTAAAAAGTTCAGTTACTCAAGGAGAAAAAATATAGGTAGGAGCAGGCGAAAACAGCTTTGTATCACAGCTCTCAGCTCGTTGTGTGAAGCTGGCAGTCACGAAACTGTGGGACTTGGAGCACTGGTTACAGCGAGGCGAATGTGGGCAGAGATGCTTTTCCTCCACGTGGCTCCGGCAAACTCTTCGTGCACCGCTCTTGCCTATTGGTTTGTTTTGTAGCAGGCACAGACCATGCAGACACCAGCTCAGTTTCTGTACACCAGGAAAGCTGGGGAGGTAGGTGCACAGCTCCCACCCCAACCCACCTCCTTGGCGTGCTGCCAGCACACATTTACTGGCGCGGCAGTCGAAGCCTGCTCGGCAACCTTCATTCAGCCTGTGTACCTAAAGGAGTGACCATGATGCTGGGCGTGTGCTGACTCATTTACAAACAAGTGATTTGGAGAGCTGCTAGGGTGTGGGTGTTAGACTGAGCTGTGGTTGATTTTCCAGAAGGCTATGAAAAAAGCAATAGATGGAAGTGTCGACTGATGAATTCAAAACAGGTGCTGTTAAGAATCTAACCAATTATTTCCTAAGTCTGTCATTTGGGTGTCCCATTTGTTAGCATCGGAATTCATAAATATTTTAGAAATATTAAAATATGAAAAGTAATATTCATTGCACACATAGCATGTGCCAGGCATTTTTCTAAATGTTTACCTTCATTCAACAATTTACTCCCTACAACCACCCCCCGAGGCAGGAACTATGATCACGTTCGTTTTGCTGTCAGGCAGCAGAGCCCTTGGGATAATAACTGCCTTGAGTATATAGTAGGGCGTTCGTGTTGGAGCATGACCTTCAGACCCAGGTCAGACTCCAGTCTAGGTTTTTAGCCATGAAATGCTACAGACAGGCTAGTACCACTAAACGGAAATGGGTGTGCTTAATGTTCAGCAAATGTGATTTCTATACGTCTTCCTGATTTTTGGTACATACATATGTAGAAAATAGAAGAAGAAATTTTGTCTGTTTACTCTGAAAATGTGCACCAAATTGTGATTAAATCAGGAGGGTGTGATGGATAGATGAGTCCCTTTCGTTTTTTCAGGTGGTTGATCCCCATTTGAGGATGTTCCAAAGGTCACTTCTTGCTGTGGGAGGGAGGAGCCGGTCTCTGAGCTTCTGTGGGCTTGGCTGGGCCGGCCTCCAGGAACCGTTCCAAGTGCCTAAGACAGAGCCTGTCAGAGAGTTCTGGGGCCATCAAGAGAATAATTAGGAAGGAGAGACAGTTGAAGGTAAGTTACTCCAGCGGCATAATTTAGTAGTTCAGAACGGCATGTAATCACCTGTGTTTTGTTGACTCTGTCTCAGAGTTATTGGAATCTTTTCTCACGGGCCCATTGCCCTCGTGCAATCTGAGGGCTGGGGAAGTTAGGGACAGAGGGCTGCCACCCACGTGCCTGAGGCCTCACCAGTATCACTCCAAAATAGAGACATCTTAAAAATTTTGAACTGCTTAAATTACATGTGAACTGCCTCCCTTCTTTTTGGCCCAAATGCTAGAAATTAGCGCCCCCTGCCTATATTTTTCTCCCACTACACTGAGAGCTCTCAGGGAAGAATCTCCAGCTCCCCAACCCCAGCCCCAAGGCAGTCATGGACACTCTGTGGGCTGGGCTACTCTGATCACACCTGCCATCTCCTGGGGACTATCCTCACACTCCCCTTGACACCTGATCTCTCGCTTGCCAGCCTGACTGAACTGGGGGAGGCTCTCCTGTGATTCCTTATAATGCAACTGAGACCAAACACATGATTAAATCACCTGTCTTCTACCCGTGGTTTTCCTTAGAGCTTTCAAAATTGCTTAGCTTCCAGCCGGCCTCTATGTAGCAGACACCAGCTCCTCCCTATCACCCCACCTAGAAGAAGGTTCCAAGTATCAGAAACCCTGCAAAATTCCCCTGGGCCCCAGAGACAGGAAACAGACTTTCCCACGTTCTGTCCAAAGTTCACCATCCTGATCATACTCTCTGTGAGGAATTTTAATGTCTGTCCACAATAACAAACTGTGAGTATCCATTTCCTTAAGGAAAAACCCTACCCCTACTTGTTGGGGTGTATATTTAACCTGGAGCTCCTGCAAATCATCAGAAGCCCTGAATCAGATACCAATGCTTCCCAGCCTCTGGTCTCTTCTTAAATAAAGTCGTCAGTGGGACTCTGCGTGGTAGCCTGGGTCACAAAGTCCCCAGACTCATCAGTGTCCTTTTCATGGTCTTTTTTTTCAGCATGACCACATGAAAGAGGTTCAAGCCTACACTTCCTTGTGTAGGTCCTTCCTCCTAACATCCCAGCTCCTACAAAGAACTCACACATCAACATGCCCCACTTTGCAAAGAAGCCCAAAGAGGATATAGGTTAAAAAGAGCAGAGTGCTTACTGGAGGGAAACATTTCTCTCTCTGAAATGTAATTTGCGGGAATAAAGATTTGTCAAAAGACACTCCCGGTTGACACCATCACATGCATACAGTGTGTCATTCTAACAGGAACCGATGCACAGCGGTACTCAGTAAGTGTGGAGTGAGCAAAGGCAGCATCAGCATTAGCGGGGTTGTACTGAGTGTTGGTCTTCTCCAGGAAAAATAGGTGAATGCTCACTATTTGCCCAAAAACAGAGCCCCTAGTAAAGATTCCCTCCCTTTTTTTTGTTTCCTAGAACAAAGGGACTGTCTGCCATAAACTATCTGCCATAAAGATAAATGTAAATTTCTATCTAGAAGACAAAGCAGCTTGCTAATTTAAAAATACTGATTTCCCCCATTTATTTCAGATATCAGCATTTACTAATATGTTTATTATTTTGATGTAGTTGAAGTGGAAAGAACACTGGATGTAGCAGGATTGTGAGACCTGGATTCAAATCCTGGTTCCATGCTTTATTAGCTTTGTGAAGTAACCTCTTTGATTTGAGGTTCAGCCTCTGAAATGGGAACAGTTGTATCATGAAAACTAAATGATAATATGACATTATTTGGGAAGAATAAAGAGCAATAAAGATGCAAATTAGAATTTTGTATTATTTTTATTGCTGTTATTGTTATTATTACTCAAGCTTTTACCCATTTCAGAGCTTCCAGCTTCCTCCTAATTTGAGACAAATTGCTCCAGGAAGAATGTAATGAAAGACTAACAGTTTCTATTTCTTCTTCCTAGCCTCCCTGCCGTGTGCATTCTTCATCCCAGAGACATTAGCAAAGGTAGTTGCTATTCCCTTTCCTCACTTGAACAACTGTTCATTGAGTAGTTACTATAGACTAGATACTAATCTAGCGGTTGGAGAAAATGTGAAGATGATAGAAACTGTTTAATCTAGCTGGGAAGACAGACTTTAACGACATAATTACATAATTAACTAAGTGCAATTGAGATGATTACTCTAAACTGAGACAAGTGTTCTCAGTTTGCTGACCTGAGCAGGTCGGCTGCTCTCCCTCATTTCGGGGCCTTCTGCAGCCACCCTCTGTCTTTTTGTTACATTTTTGTTACATGTGTTCCTGCCATGGGCTGCTAGGTCAGAGGTTCTCTGGAACTTCAACCAGCGCCAGCCAGCCCCCGGTGATGTCTCTGTTGTCGCTCCACTTAAAATGGCTTCCGGGTCCTTTGGAACTTGGACAACTGTGGGTTTCCTATGCTTTCAAAAAGTAAACTTGTTTCTGGACCTTTTGGCAGCCACAGCTATGCATCTGCAAACAGTTTCCAGAAACTTGCTCAAAGCCCTCTACTGTCCCATTGGGGATATCAGCCAGGGTAACCCTCTGTAGGGTCTGCGGTGTGCATCGGGTGGTTGACCTCTTCTTGGTTCAGGGCGAGCGGTCAGGCACCCAGAGGTCAGGAGTGTAGAGTCTAGGTTCACCCCGCAAACTCTAATATGATGCAGGCCTATGACAAAACTTTAGTTTTAGTCTTTAACATTGGTGTACGTATATTTTTTCCCCATTCTGCTTTCCACTTTTTCAAATCATGATGTGGACTATAAAGGCCATTTGTAGGCATTTTTCATAGCTCATTTTAAAATATCAGCAAAGAAAACATTTACCCTTTGATCTCCTGCATTCTTTTCTCTTTCTTTGGTCTAGCAAGTTTCATTTCGGCAAGGGAGAAGCAGGAGGAGAGATGTTGGCTGATGAAAACTTGTGGACCTCCAGGGACTGATGAAACATACTTTGTATCCAATCGCATCGGCTTCTCAAATTAAACCAGAGGTAAAATTAATGTGCTTGGAGTTTGTCATGTGCAAAGAAAGAGTTTTCTAGCTTGTGCTGAATGTTTGTTGGGAAGGTAGTTAAAATAATTAATGTATCGATTTTTAATAATGGATGGTTAGCTTTTTCAGAGAGAAAGACAAGTGAAAAGATAAATGCAGCGATGCCAGTAATATTCTACAGTGTTTTCTCTACTTTTTTTCCCCATACTCTGCATTTTCTTCAGTCATTGAACTTGACTTGGTACATATTTCCTTTTTCTTTTCTAAGTCTCGATTTGTGATGTAAATATCAACCTCACATTAACAAAGAAAACTTTTTCTCAGTTTTATTTTGTAATTTTTATAGCCTGAATTGTTAGTTTATCAAGGGAGAAAATGAGAACATTAAGATCTCATGCCAAATAAGAGTTATCTTTTTGGATATGTGAAGTAATTAAACAGATAGTGGTGGAAGCCAGCCTGTTTACGATAATCACAGATTCTGAAACTATTCTTGACATTTTTATACACATGGAATATTTTCTCCCTGCAAATTAAATATTAAACTGCTAGCATAACTCTAATCTCTCACGAGGTGACTGTGTGCAGATGAAGAGCTGTTTCAGGGTTTGCTTTCTGAGTCAGACAATCAAACGACAGAATCCTCCCCCCGCCCCGCCCCGCAGCCACCGCCCGCCACACACCACCTGCCTCATTCCAACTCATCAGAGCTCTTACTGTTGTAACAAGGCCCCAACACCCACACTTTCCTTATATTTTCATGTACATGCAAATGTAAAGGTTGTTTACATTTGATAGATTGCAGGGTGTTTTCCATGTGGAAACATCTCAATCCCTTTTCCTTTGGGGAGCTTTGGACAGATCAGCCCATTTATGATATAATATCACTCATGTTTAACAGAGAAAATATTCTCTCACTTTCATATGAAACTTTTGTAAATGTTTCTCTCCACATTAGCATCTAAATTCTATCACCACCTATAATTCTCTCTGTTTTATTCTTTTTATATTTATTTTCTGACATTTCCTCTGATTTACATAGCATAGCTCATCAAATCCAGGGGCACTGAGCTGATTTACCAGCACAGAGAGGTGGCGTTTCATTCAGAGCCACATTTACCCAAGGGAAGAGCAACTTAGAACTTTGACTTTCTGGTTGATATGCAGCTGCTAAAAGGATTTCAGATCCTCATAATCTAATATTTTCTCCTTTCATCCAAGTCAGTTGACTTCTCCCCTCTACTATTCTTTGCCTTCTCTTTCATCAGCTTTCTCCTTTCTTTTAGTCATCTCTTTGCACCAGAAGCAATCTATCAGTTAAGGAATGCCTCCTTCCCTGAGTTAGGATCCTGAAGTGAAGATTGGGTTATATTCTTCAGCCAGCTGAAATCTGTTCATGTATATTTTGGTCTGAGATGAAGCTTTAGATTTTCACTGGAGCTGTGATTCAGTCATTCAGTAAATATTTATATGGCAGGTGCTGGGCCACGTACACGGTGGGAATCAAATGGACACATTCTCGTGTCCTCACAGGTCTGTGTTCTGGTGAGGGAGCCGGACAGCAAAACAGTGCATAAACTTGTATTATGACAGGAGGAACAATCCAGCAGGATCCATTAGGCAAGAGGAGGCAAAGTCTGTCTGAGAGAGGAGCTTTGAGCAGAGGCTGAATGAAGGGGTGGGGATGGGTATTCATTCAAACATCTGCAGGAGGAATATTCCAAATGAGAACACAAATTCACAGTGTCTGGGTAGGGGCTCAGCAAGAGTGTTTTAGAACCAACAAGGAGGCTGGTGTGTCTGTAAGGCAGTGAGGGGGAATGTGGGCAGAAATTGGGTTCTAGACACAGCTTGGGGCCAGATCCTACCCTTGAAGAACACCGTGCTTCGGAAAACAGGCAGACTGAGAAAAATAAAAAACAGGAAACATTGTGTATTAGAGAATAATATACCATCCAGAAAAAAAGTATCATACACAAGAATGCTATTTGATAATCAAAAGGGGGCCTCCTTGTGGCCTGAACATAGTAAGTGAGGAAAGGCTTCCTGCAAGAGGATGACCTTGAGCTGTTCTCATTCATTTATTTACTCACTTATTTGCTCATTTATTTATTAAGTGTCACACTCTGTAGTAGATGGTAGAGATATAATGACGAGCAAAACAAACCAAACACTGTGTCCGTGAACTTACTAGCTAGTTGAGGAGACAGAGGTAAAGCAAAGAATTACACAAACTGTGAAGAATCTCCTACAAGAACAGCATAGCACATGGTGCTGGAAGAACCTAATACTTGATATAACTTGGTGTGGTGGTGGCAGGAGTGATGGGGAAGGTGATGCTCAGGAAGTGACAGGATGGCTGGGAGCTGGCCAGCCAGGGGTGTGCAAGAACCACCTGGGTAGAGGCAGCAGCCCATGGGGAGGGCCCAGGCCTGATCAGGGAGCCAAAATGCAACCTGTGTGAGTGAGGACTGTGAGGATAGATTGGGGAGATGGGGTGGGGCTTTCCCAAAGGGGCCACACCAGATCATGTGGAGCAGCAGATTTTAAATTTTGTCCTGAAAACACTGAGAAGCAATGGAAAGTGTTAAGTAAGGGGTGTCATGATCAGATAGATGGTTAAGATGCTCATGCTCTAAGCTTAATGGGGAGAGGTATGGGAAAGGATCAAAGAGGAAGCAGGGACCAATTTGGAGTCCGATGCAAGAATCCAGGTCAAGATGGTGCTGGCTTAAACAAGAATGGCGACCGTCACTGGTGAGATCAAGAGGAAAGCATGGGTGTGTTTCTGAAGTGTTTTCATTAGGTACCTCTCAGGTGACATGCAGAACTTGCATTTATCTGTGTTGTGAAAAAATTAAAATACAAAGCAAACAAAAGCCACAGATGATACTTTCTAAAATTCTAACAATGAAGTATACTTTATCCAGTAAACCAAGCATTCTCACTGCAGATCTTGCATGTCAGCAATAAGTGTTATTCCTGGAAAGTCTTTGGGAGTCTGATTTGCTGCTTTTGTGCAAATTGCCAAATAATGATGCACATATTTGTACAATAAATAGAGTGCCTACTATATGACAGGAACAGTTGTGGGGACTGAGGAAAAAACAGGGTAGATCTCTTTTCTAGTAAAATGTGCATTCCTGTGTATTCTCTTAAGAAACATTCTTTTGACCAAAAGAAAATAAATGAGTGATATTTCTTAAGTACTTTAGTTTGATATAGGAATCTTTAATGAGAAAGCCTCCAAAGCTTCTGTTTCAAAATATTTAAAAAGGAAATAAATTAATAGGCAAACAACTTACTAGGAAAGCATTTTCCATCTAACTAATCGAAGAATGTTATTACTATATAAATATCTTGCATAAGTCATTTAAAGCAGAAATCCTAACAGAAAAAAAAAGACATGTTAAAGACATAAGAAATACTATTAAAATAAATAATACAAATGTCTTCCAAAATATTGACTTCAGTGGTAATAAAAGAAATGCAAATTAAGTCAACAAGATAGTATTTGCTCCTCTAACAGCAAAGATTTTTCTTTTTTAACCATAATATTTAGTGGTCAGTTGGTGTTGCTGAACCGAGGGAGCTGTCATAACTTCTCTGGAGAGCAGTTTGTCAACATGCGTGATGAGGCTTAAAATGTTCAATCAGTTTACTTAATTCTATTTATAGGCATTCTCACTGCATGTAATATAATATATTATATATAAAATATATAATATAACACATATAATGTAAAATATATAATATATACTATAATATAAAACATATATAAAATAATCAGTGATATATCAACAAAGATTTGTGTACATACAAGTGGGTAAAGGGATCAAGATAAGGCACAGAAAACTGTACAAGGACAACAATTAAAATAAAATTTTTAAAAAAGGCACAGATATTGAACTCAGGTGGTTAGAATATTGACTTTGTGGCCTGCATAGTTATTATGTTTTTAAGAGCTTCTGGAGATCTCATTTTGACTCGACTGTGAGTAGGCTGAGCAGCCTCAGTAAGGACTTACATCATATGGGTTGGTGTCTCCATCTATCTCTTAGTTGGGAGAAGATATTATATCCATTTAGAACCCAGACAGAACTGTGATGCTTAGAATTTCCTTACTCTCTGGTTGTCAGGGAGCTGTACAGGCTTCCTCTAGTCACTGATTCACCAGGCCAGAGCCTAAATATACCTGCCAGAATCTCTCTGCTACATCTCTAGTCCTCTCTTTTCTTTTCCAGATCCATTCCAGAGTTTAGAATTCCAACACACACACACACACACACACACACACACACACACACACAGGAAGGTATGTAGAAATAAAACATCAGTGGATTTGAAGTCAATAATAATAATAATAGGTAATGTTTATATAGTATATATATCAGACACTATGTTTTATATGTATAAAACTATGTTTTATTTGTATTGTAACAATCCTTACAATAACAATAAAATAAGCTAATATTACGATGTGGTCGATATCATGATTCCCATTTTACAGATGAAGAAACTGAGGCACAGTGATTTGACCAAGGTCATTCATACAGTTAGTGTGTGGCAGAGCTGAGATTTTTGTGTAAGCAATCTGAATCTAGAATCTGGCTTTTTAAATCACTGTGGCATCCTGCTTCATTAATCAAATGACTGGAGTTCATGTTCTCAGTCTTTCACCTACCAGCTGGTAACTAGGAGAGACACCAAACATCTTAGAGCCTGGGTTTCCTACTGTGAAAGGGGCATAGGAATACCAATTGCACTGAAGTGGTGTGATGACAGAGTGAGATGATGTATGGGAAGTTTCTGACCTGTAATAAACATCCAAACACTTATGACATTATTATTCATAAGTACATTATCATTGCATAAAATCCTGTACATTCCTGTACATTGACTTTGCCATAATATTTAACTACCATTTAAAAATGCATTGCAAAGGCAAAGTTGTACTCTCTTGCAACATTTCTGAGCCCATTTCTTATGTTGCAGCAATTGGTGGTCATACAGCTCAGCAAAGAATTCTTACTCCTACTTCTTCATCAAGTTGTCCAGACCACCTGTGTGACCTGGACACCTGATGACTTTACACCAGGTCTGTGCCCATTGTTCAGTCCACAGCAGTGACTTTGAAAATACTGTCAGTAGTTGCCTGTCACTGTGGTAAAATAGCAGCTGGGGTGGGGTACAGAGGGGCTCACCAGTATGCTCCAATATAAAACACCATGGGGCTCTGGGTGCAGAATTTAGAAGTGGCTTGCCTGCTTGTTTGATTCCATGAGCTGGCTTTTCAGGAATGGCTGTGCTGTAGAATTTTATGCCAACCACAAGAATGCAGTTACGCACACATCTTGATCCACCTTCTCATTACATTATCTCCAGTTGCTCATTTTGATCCTGTAGAGTAAGCATTCTAAGAAAAACAAAAATAGATTCCTCATATACTTCAAAGTATAAGAGCAAATGGAAATAATTTCTCTTGGATAACTGTACAATTTTTAACAAGTGTCTGTGTTTATTCTTGCAAAATATACATCTGCTGGTTTTCTTCAATTTCCTCTTTTTTTAAAGACTTGAATTAACTTTATTCTTAACTCTTTCCCTGATATCCCACCTCTTGTGTTTTAGAGCTGTACAGATCTGGACCCAGATGAACATCTGGCTCTATAGCTGGCTGTAGATTGTGAACAAGTTACTTATTCCGAGAACCTAGATTTCCTTATCTGTAAATTGAAAACAATAATGCCTAGCTTATGAGTTTAGTAGGATGATTATATGAGATAACGTGTGATGCATTTTGCAAAATGACTCACTTATAGTAAGTGAGTTATAGGAATAGGAGCAGAGCATGTAAAAGAGGAAACAGCCTTGACCAGTGTGACTCAGTTGGTTGGGCGTCAGTGGTTCGGTTCCTGGTCAGGGTGCCTATGGAGAGCAACTGATCAATGTTTCTCCCTCACAGTGATATTTCTCACCCTCTCTTTTCCCCTGCCTTCCCCTCTTTCTAAAAACAAATAAATAAAATCTTTTAAAAATAAAACAAAAGTGAAAACATAGATAGACATAAAAAATAAGAGATAGGAACCAAAGAAAGGAGCAGAAATTTTAGGAAATAACCAAATCATATGTACATAAAAGAGAAATGGATTTTCTTATGGAAAAAAAAGAGACAGGCTCAGAGTTCAAATAAGATCTTGTTATTTACCAAGGATTGCATAGTGTCAGAAACTAGACTACAACCACACCTAATTTCATTAAGATCAAAATCACAGGCTTACTTTAGTACATCTCAGATGTCTTTTCTGCCCAGGAATCTTGCGTTGGTGTCAACATGGGAGGGAGGAAGACCCTTAAGGAAGTCAGATACAGAAGTAGAAGCATTTGATGCTTATAGGAGGAGGAGAAGGTGGGCATGTTAGCCAATTTTGAAAGGCTATGAAGTATTGATAGTAAATTTTAAAAGGGAACAAGGTTATTGTCTAGTAATTATCTTTGTTAGCAATAATTTTTCTCTATTGCCATACAGTTTTATATTATTATGAAGAGGCATATTTTTCATCATAAGCAATAGATGGGTGCTTTTAAGGAAGTACTGGGGGAAAAAAACACAGTGTCCATTCTATCCAGGATGAACTTATTAGGTATTGTGAATGTACAGGTGAATTAAATATGGATCTTGACATGGGAAACTGTTTAGGTTAATATAAAATTTTTCTAAAAAAAAAATCCTGGAGAGCCAAGATGGTGGAGGAGTAAGTGGAAGCGACACTAAACTCTGCCCAGGACCAATCTGGAATGACAACTAAATCGTACAGAAATCATCCTAAATAACCAACTGAACACTAGCTGGAGAGAAGCCTTATAACCACGGACAAAAAGAAGAAACCACATCACCACGATGTGACTGATAGAAGTACAGAGATGTGAGACAGCTGGCTGGGCTCCCATGGGTGGCAGCTGACATCACAGAGGGATATTTCAGTGCCTGGGGGAGTTTCCCCTGAGATGTGTGGGGTCTAAACCCTAAACTGAGCTCCCCAACCTACAGCACCAGAGCTGGGACAGGAAGCCAGAAAACATCCATCTGTGAAAAGAAGTGGCATTTCTGTCTGCCGGGGAGAAAGATGGCTGGAGACTCAGAGAGCCTCTTAAAGGGCCAATGCACAAAATTTCATTTGCAACCACTTACCCTGGACTCCAGCAATGGAGGACACAGTGAACTAGAGATGCTTGAGGAGAGTCTGGGGTTGATGGCTCTGGGAAGAAAACTGAAGGAACAGCCAACAGGATCCCTGTGCTGAGTCATTCCCCATCCTGCAGAAGCCATCTCTCTCAAGCAGAGACTCCTCTCCAAGTGGCATCAGCCTGAGAGGAAACAAGAGTCCTGCCCCCAGGAATTACTGCCTCATCCTGTGCTGCTTAAACCCAGCTGCTGATTACAGGCTAATTAGCTTAACAACTGTTCCGCTTAAATGGCTGATTAGTTTAATAAATAACTAAGGAGGAAAATACAAAGAAGCAGCCAAAATGGGAAGAAAAAGAAACAGACCCCAGTGAAAGAACAAGAGAATTCTACAGAAGAAGACCTAGAGGAAATGGAGGCAAACAATTTTTCAGATTGAGAGTTTAGAGTCATGATTATAAGGATACTCAAAAACATGAAAAATTACATAGAAATCATAAAGATGGACCAGTCAGTCAGAAGTAAAGAATGCAGTATCTGAAATAAATAACGCACTGGAAGGAATAAACAGTAGTTTAGATAAAGCAGAGGATTGCATCAGTGTAATCGGTTCTTTGAAAAGATAGTCAAGATTGACAAATCTTTAACCAGACTCATCAAGAAAAAAAAAAGGACCCAGATAAGTAAAATAAAAAGGGAAAAGGAGAAATAACAAGTGACACCAAAGAAATACAGAAGTTTGTAAGAAAATATTATGAACAACTGTGTGCCAACAAACTGGACAACCCGGATGAAATGGATAAATTCCTAGAAACATACAATCTTCCAAAACTAAATCAGGTAGAACCAGAGAATCTGAATAGACAGATTACATCCAGTGAAACTGAAGTAGTAATAAAAAAACTCCCAACAAACAAAAGCCCTGGACCAGATGGCTTCACAGGTGAATTTTACCAAACATTCTGAGAAATAACACCTCTTATTCTCAAACTATTTCATAAAATTCAGGAGGAGGAAAGGATCCCAAACTCATTTTACAAGGCCAGAATTATCCTAATACCAAAACCAGATAAAGATACTACAATAAAGAAAAATATAGGCCAATATCTCTGATGAACATAGATGCTAAAATCCTCCACAAAATATTAGCAAACTGAATACAGCAGTACATCAAAATGATCATACACCATGACCAAGTGGGATTCATTCTGGGAATGCAAGGTTTGTACAACATTTGCAAATCAATAAATTGATTGGCCACATAAACAAAAGGAAGGATAAAAACCACATGATCATATAAATAGATGCAGAAAAAGCATTTGATAGAATCCAGTGCCAATTTACGATAAAAAAAAAAAAAAAAAAAACCTCTCAACAAAGTGGTATTAGAAGGAATGTACCTAAACATGATAAAGGCCATATATGACAAACCCACTGCCCACATTATACTCAAAGGGCAAAAATTTTGAGCATTCCCCTTAAGATCAGGAGCAAGACAGGAATGTCTGCTTTCACCTCTCTTATTCAACATAGCGCTGGAAGTCCTATCCACAGCAATCAGACAAGAAGAAGAAACAAAAGGCATCCAAATTGGAAAGGAAGTAGTAAAACTGTCTTTATTCACATGGTGCTGGCATAAAAGCAGGTATATATTTCAATGGGACAGAATAGAGGGCCCAGAAATAAACCCACACCTTTAGAGTCCATTAATATTTGACAGAAAGCAAGCACATACAACAGGCCAAAGGTAGTTTGTTCAATAAAGGGTGTTGGGAAAACTGGACAGTTACATGCATAAAAATGAAACTAGGCCACCTTTTTTAGACCATAAACAAGAATAAATTTAAAATGGATCAAAGACTTTAATGTTAGAACCAAAACCATAAAAATCACAGAAAAAACATAGGCAGCAAAATCTCAGACATTGCCCATAGCAATATTTTATCAGATATATCACCCCAGGCAAGGGAAACAAGAGAAAAAATAAACAAATGGGACTGCATCAAACTAAAAAGTTTTTGCACAGCAAAGGAAATCAACAAAGTAAAAAGACAACCCACAGAATGAGAGAACATATTTGCTGATACATCTGATAAGGGGTGAGTTAATATTCAAAATTTATTGAAAAATCATAAAACTCAACACCAAAAAAACAAGCCAATTAAAAAATGGGCAAAGGACCTGAATAGACACTTCTCCAAAGAGGACATACAGATGACCAATAGACATATGTAAAGATGCTCAATGTCACTAATCATCAGAGAAATGCAAATTAAAACCACAATGACATACTATCTCACACCTGTCAGAAATGCTAGCATCAATAAATCAATGAACAAGTGCTGGTGAGGATGTGGAGAAACGGGAACCCTTTTGCACTGTTGGTGGAAATGCAGACTGGTGCATTCACTGTGGAAAACAGTATAGAGGTACTTCAAAAAATTAAATACGGATCTGCCTTTTGACCCAGTGATCCAACTTCTGGAAATTTATCCAAAGGAACTGAAAACACTAATTTGAAAGAATATAAGCACTCCTATTTTCATTGCAGGATTATTTACAATCACCAAGATATGGAAGCAGCCCAAGTGTCCATTAGTAGATGAGTGGAAAACAACTATGGGACATTTACTCAATGGAATACTACCCTGCCAAAAAAAGGAAGAACATTTTACCCTTTGTGACAGTATGGATGGACCTGGAGAACATTATGCTGAGTGAAATAATCCAGTTAGAGAAAGATAAATACCATATGATTTCACCCATATGTTGAACCTAATGAACAAACTAAACCAACAAGGAAAATAGGGACAGACTCATAGATGGAGAACAGATGACAGCTAGTGGGCAGAGGGAGGTGAGGGAGTGGAGGGATTGAGCAAAAAGGAAATGATGTGGGCTCCAAAAAAATTGGAGTCAAGGCTAAAAGTATAAAAAGGAGAGAAAAATTCAGTTGAAAAGTCATATTAAATTTAGTTGGTATCAAGACCTCCCTGACGGTAAAAAAAAAAAAAAAAAAAAAAAAGGAAAA
>PVKU01003659.1:0-42208 GCA_004027475.1 Anoura caudifer | reverse complement strand
AGCAGCTATTTATTATTTCTCATAATTCTGTAGGTGACCTGGTTGTTCTGCTGGTCTTTGTTGATGTCTCTTACGTGATTGCAGTGAAATGGTGGCTGTGGCTGGAATCACCTGAAGGTTCATTTGTGATGTTGGGATGACTGGGCTTTTCTGCTTTCCCATATAATCTCCAAGGCTTTTTCTTCTCCACATGGACCTCTTCTGTGTCTGTCTATTATGTAACTGTGGCAAAATCAGCTTTCAAGAGGGAGGAAGTGGAGGCTGTTAGCCCACATAGAAGCTAAGCCCAGAATTGACATAGCATCATTTCCAGTGTATTCTTTTTGCTACTATAAATCCAAAGCAGAGGGCTATTGGAAAAACAGCTCTCATAACAAAACAAATATTTTTCTTGTGCTAGTTTTCCTAGTGGAAATATTCACTTCAAGCTACCAATGTGACATCACTGAACACAGAAGCGGGAAGAGATGTGCACAGTTGGCCCTCAAGAACTGCTATGTGCTGGCTATAGCTCATAACCACCAGGTTCGATGTGAGAAATGAGTAGGCAAAGTCAAAAACACCAGAAGATGTGTTGCAGGCCACATTTGAGATTTTGCTTTTTGCCATGTTGTCAGTTTGGCTCAAACAAACTCTTATAAATTTTTTTTAAAGACACAGCTCATTGAGGGCCATCTTTGAAGACTGCCACAGAAGTGAACAGTCTTAACGGAAAAGAAAGATTCATAAATAGATTATTACAGTGTTAGCATTCAGCAAGATAGAATAAAATATCATGTTAAATGTATGATCAGAGAGCTACAGGAACACTGAGAAAATGACTGACTGCTAGGGGATGTCAATGAAGATGCACAGTATAGGTGATGATTCAGCTGAGTCTTGTAGAATAAACATGAATGAATTCACCAGGTAGAAAAGAGGAAGGAGACATTGATTAAATGGGACAATATGCACAAGTCCAAAGATTGTTACAATAAAATAATTTAGAGAATGGCAAAAAAAATTTTCCTTTGTCATGTGGCTGTAGTGAAAATACATCTTGGCTGTTCACAAAAGCTGTCCATTGTTCATATCAAGCAATTCCTAATACTTTGATATCTAAATTATATATCTCCCCAATTTTTTATACATATAAGTGGCAAAGAATTTTTTCATGCCATGTAAGTCATTTTTAAAAGGAAATCTAGTTTGCATAAACAGAGCATCCTTAGAAGACAGAAACAGAAAGAGAGGCTAAAATTATCTCCAGTGGTTGACTCCGAAGGTTCTTGAATACACTTGAAGAAGTCTGGAACTTATCTAGTAGGCAACAAGACTCCCTCAGACAATTCTATAAAAAGAGTGGCATGAATGTACTACTTTCCTATGGCTGCTGTAAACATTTACTGCACACTTAATGGCTTGAGATAACCCATATTTGTTGTCCACAGTGGTGGAGATCAGAGGTCCAAAATCAACCTCACTGGGCTAACATCAAAGTGCCAGCAGGGCTGCGCTCCTTCTGGAGGTTCTGGGGAGGAATCTGTTTCCTGCTGTTTTCAGTTTCTAGAGTCCACTTGCATTTCTTAGTTCATGTCCACTTTCTTACATCACTGCAACCTCTTAGTTCTGTAAGTACCTCTCCTAGAACACACTTTTTTACCTTTTTACCTCTCTCTTATAAGGGACCCTTGTGATTACATTGGGCCCCATACAGGAATACAGGGGAATCTCCCCACATCAAGATCCTTTGGATCTCAGATCTGCAAAGTTCCTTTTCCTTGTAAAGTAGCATATGCACAGGTTTCAGGGGTTAGGGTGTAAGCATCTTTGAGGGGAGGGAATTATTCAGTCTACCACACATGATCAGATTTGTGTTTTAGAAATATCACTCTGGAAGTTTCTGTTCAAGGTGGTGGCATAGGTAAACTCAGTACTCAAATCCCCCCACACCACATGAAAATTACAACTAGACTACAGAATAACCATCACTCAGAACTGCTTGAAATCTAGATGAACATAGTCCTACAACTAAGAATACAAAAAATAAACCACATCAAGACTGGTGGGAGGGGCAGAGACTTAGAAGGAAGTGATCCCACACTGACCTGTGATGGATAAAAAGTGGGTGTTATCTTGGATACAGAGGTCCTCCTGAGGACAAAGGGGGACCAGCTCCACACCAGGCCCCTCCCCCCAGGCCCAGGGTTCCAGTGCTAGAAGGAGAAGTCCCCATAGCTTCTGGCTGTAAAATCCAGCTTGGATTGTGGCTGAGTGAGACAGAAGGTGACTGAAGTCCCAGGTGTTCCTCTTAAAGGACCCGGGCACAGACTCACTGGACTCACTCTCTCTGAGCCCTAGTGCTGGGGTAGCAGGAACATATGAGGAGGAACTGAGTGGTGTGGCATTGGGGCAAGTGCTGGAGGGGCAGCTTTTTGTCAGACAAAGTGCTGGCAAAGGCCAAACAACCTGTGTTCCCTTTCTTGGCCTTTCCCTGACAGACTCAACAGGTGGGCACCGTATCTGAGTCTCTATCAACGTGGCTAATACAGTTTTCCCTGCCCTGGTGATTCCCTGAAACCTGGCTCCACCCAACTTGTGGGCCAAGCCCAAGCTGTTTCCAGTGGCATTTCCATACAAATGGCCTGACTCATGCTTTGAACTTTCCTAAAATCTCTCAAACAAACAGCATCTAGCCTTGGTGTGTTGCCTATTTCTCACTAAAAGGCCCCCTAGCTCAGCACTAGAGGCAGCCAGCCTTGGTTTGTAACTTGGCCTCTTCTGTGTACCTCCAGGCTCAGCACAAGTAGCAAACATCTGCATATCACTTTGTAGCTTATGTCAGATGGCCCAATGCAGGACACAGGTTGTGACTGACCTTGCAGGGCACAGGTGGTGGCTGACTATGGCCTTCACCTTCTGGAAGGCCTAGAGCCAGTGTACCCAGTGGACAGCTTCAAACTACATTCAAGCATGACCCACCCTCCTCCACAGGGATACACTTAAGGGACAGACATATCAGACACAAGAACCCTGCTAGAGTAAGTCCTGCTCTACGGAGTTGGCCCCTGCACATCTGATCTTCCATGGTGGTGGGCAGCCAGTCTTCAAAGTCAATCAGCCTAAGGGTCAATCCCTTTCATTAAGGTGCCAACAGCAACCAAGGCTCAAGTACAACAGGAGAGTGCACAGAGTACACACAGGGTTACATCTGGTGATAGGGGAGGCTGTGCAAATGGACCCTATAGAATACCCACTACAGACAGTCATTCTACCATGTCTGGGAGATGTAGCAGCTCTGCCTAATACATAGAAACAAACATAAGGAGGCAGCCAAAATGAGGAGACAAAGAAACATGCCCCAAATGAAAGAACAGAACAACACTCCAGAAAAAAAAAAACTAAACAAAATGGAGATGAGTAATCTACTAGATGAAGAGTTCAAAACACTGGTTATAAGGATGCTCAATAGTCTTAGGGGAAGAGGAGATGAACTAATGAAAACCTCAACAAAGAGGTGAGAGAAATAAAAGTGGAGATGGAAAACATGAAAAAGAGTTAGTCAGAAATGAAGAATACACTGACTGAAACAAAGAATACATTAGAGGATCAATGGTAGCATAAATGAAGCTAAGAATCATATCAGAGATTTAGAAGATAAGAAAGCAGAAGACAGCTAATTAAAACAACAACAACAATAAAATCCAAAAAAAATGAGGATTGTATAAGGAGCCTCTGGGACAAATTCAAGCATACCAACATTCACATCATAGGGATGTGGGAATGAGAAGAGAGAGAATAAGAAATTTAAAATCAATGTGAAAAAAATAATAATGAAAAACACTCCTAACCTGGTGAAGAAATTACACATACAAGTCCAGGAAGCACAGAGAATCCCAAACAAGATGAACAGAAAAAGGTCCACACCAAGAACTGTCATAATTAAAAAGCCAAAGGTGAAACACAGAGGATCTTTTTTTTTTAAATTATATTTTATTGATTATGCTATTACAGGTGTCCCATTTCTCCCCATCATTCCTCTCCACCCTGCACACCCCCTCCCACCCATGTTCCCCCCTGTAGTTCATGTCCATGTGTCATAAGTTCTTTAGCTTCTACATTTCCCACACTATTCTTGCCTTCCCCTGTCTATTTTCAACCCACCATCTATGCTACCTATTCTCTGTACCTTTTCCCCCTCTCTCCTCCTCCCACTCCTAAACACAGAGGATCTTAAGAGCAGCAAGAGAAAAGTAGTTAGTTATCTACAAGGGAGCTTCCATAAGACTGTCAGCTGATTTCTCAATGGAAACTTTGCAGGCCAGAAGGGATTGGCACAAAATATTCAAAGCAATGTAAAGCAAGAACCTACAAACAAGATTATTCCACCCCAAAATGCTGTTAGAATTAAAGGACAGATAAAGAGCTTCCCAGACAAGAAAAAGCTAAAGGAGTTTATCACCACTGAAGCAGTATTATAAGAAATGTTAATGGCACTTCTTAAGAAGAAGAAAAAAATGTGAATAATAAAATAGCAACTAATACATATATATCAACAATTATTTTAAAAACAAATAAATGAAATATTTGAATCAAAAGACACTTGAATGGATAACAAAATAAGACCCTCAGCCTGCCCAGTGGGTTCAGTGCCAGCCTGTGAACCAAAGGGTCACTCGTTTGATTCCCAGTCAGGGCTCATGCCTGGGTTGCAAGCCAGGTCCCCATTTGGGGGCATATGTGAAGCAACCACACATTGATGTTTCTCTCCCACTCTTTCTCCCTCCCTTTCCCTAAAAATAAATAAATAAAATATATTTTTTTAAAAAGACCCTCACATAAACTGTCTACAACAGACTTCAGATTAAAAGACACACAGAGACTGAAAGTTAAGGGAGGAAAAATATATTTCATGAAAATGGAAACAAACAAAAAAATGCTGGGGTAACAATACTTACACCAGGCAAAATGGATCTGAAACACAAAATAAAAGAATAAGCAGAACAGACTCATAGATACAGAGAATATTTTGACAGTTGCTAGATGGCAGGATAGCTGAGGGGGGCGATGGGCGAAAAAGGTGAGGGATTAAGAAGTGCACATTGGTAATTATGGAGTAGACACAGGGATGTAAAGTACAACATATGGAATATAGTCAATAATATTGTAGTAACTATGTATGGTGTCTAATGGGTACTAGATTTATCAGAGCAATCATTTAGTAAGTTATATAACATCTAATTGATGGGTTGTATACCTGAAACTGAAATAATATTGTATGCCAACTGTAATTTAAAAATAAAAATTATTTAAAGTAAAAAATATTAATAGACTTGCCATATGACTTAGAAACCCCTGTTTTTGGTATACACCTAAAAAATTTGAAAACATTTATTCACAAAGATATATGCACCCTTATGTTCATTGCAGCATTATTCATGGTGGCCAAGATGTGGAAATAACCTAAATGTTTTTCAATAGATAATTGGACAAAGAAGATGTGGTACATATATACAATGGAATACTGCTTAGCTGAAAGAAAAGATGCAATATTACTGCCATTGGCAACAACATGGGTGGGTCTTGAGAATATCATGGAAAGTGAAATAAGTCGACAGAAAAAGTCTAGAACCATACAAATTCACCCATATGTGGGATATAAAACTGAAAACAACAAATGAACAAACAAAAAAAATAAACAAAAACTCAGAGACACAGACAATAGTACGGTGGTTGCATGAGAGAAGGCGGTGAAGAGGTAGTAAAAGGTAAAAGGGGGTCAGACATAAGGTGCTGACGGAAGATTTGACTTAATGGTGGGCACACTGCAATATAAAAATGATGTATCATAAAATTGTACACCTGAAACCTATATCATTTTATTAACCAATGTCACCCCCCCCAATAAATTTAATTTTAAAAACTGGAAAAAAGAAGTATCACCATGGACATTACATGCAGAGTTGATCTAAGAAGAGTGAAACAGGTCAGGAAAACAAACTATAGGCTGTAGCAGTAGTCAGGTGAATAATAGCCTTGGAGTACAAAGGGGCAATGAGGACAGAAACGTGCATATGAATTTCAAATACAGCTAGAAATTAGGCTTAACAAAAATTTCAGGACCAGGAAGAACTAGGGAGTGAAGGAGAATCAAGGTTGACTTCAATTTTTCACTTCAACTATGTGATTGTGATATAATTACACTATGGAAGTGGCTGAGAATTTGGGGTGGGAAGGTGATAATTTGAGTATGGACCGTGTTCTTTGAGTAGTTCTTGCAACATTGTGGTGGTGAGGCCAGACACTGTTAAAATACAGACATGGAACTGCGGTAAGAAAGATTGTCCATGGAAAACACGTTGAGTGGGAAGAGAAGTTCAAGAATAGAACCCTACAGGCTCCAACATTTTAGAAGAAGGCCAGCTAAGGAGGCAGAGAAAGAAAGAAAGAAAGAGGTGTCATTGAAGTTAAGAGATGAGAGAATATCAAGAAAGAAGTAGTTGGAAAAGTTGTCAAATATCTTAGTGTCCAGTGAAATAAGTCCTGAAGTCTACCGGACTATGCAAGCAGATAGAAAGTGATATTAGATTTTATTAAGAGCAATTTTAGAGGGCCTGTAAAGGCTGGAGCAGATGTAAGGGTTGAGAATGAGTGGGTAGTGGATAAGATAAAATTAATTTAGGCTCTTATTTCTGAAATATGGCTGTAAATAGAATGCAAGAGATTGAATAGTCACTGGAGAGAGAAGACTATTTCCCCCAATAACAGCAGTGGGTTTAATTTTATAATTTAAGGAAAAGAGTCATTGGAAAGGAAGACAGTGAAGACAAAGGTAGAAGAGAAGTTACAGAGAGAGGTCAAGAAGAGGAGATAGATCAAGGATCCATGTTCAAGGTTTAGGTCTAAAGACAGAAGTGGAAAAGGAGGGGCATATATGATGAATGAGCACATATGTAGGTACACTAAAGGGTGATATGAAAAAGATGAGGAAGCTTACGATCAACAGACTAAATTTCAGATGTAGATGGCATGGGCATTTCCCCCAACTCAGCAATCTAAACCTGAGTTCACAAGTTCCGTATAGAATAAATATGCACAGACCTGTCACTTGCCAGCTGGGTGACTTCTCAGTCTCAGTTTCCATACATGCAAATTGTAGCTCTAAGATTATTTACCCCAACACAAGTGTTTTATAAAGATCAAATTAGGTAATCTATGTAATGTGCTTAAATAAATGTGGGGCATTATTATTATTGGCACAAACAATACTTTTGCTTTGAATAAACATTTTAGATGTTTCATTTATTTGCTTATTTGATTCATTTCTTTAGCATTTAAATATTTTTTCAATAAAAAGATTTTTATTTTTAATATTTATCAATGTGCTCTTTGAATATATCTAATCTTTAACTACTACATAATTTATTTAAATAATTGAATCCATAAATGTAATTGTAGCTCAACACACAAATCAAGGCTCATGGGATGCCATAATATTTTAGGATTAAAATGCAATTTTAAATCCTAGCTGGGAGAACATTTGATATGTTTATACATGGAGCTCTAATAAGATGTTTTACAAATTTCCTTGTATGAGATTTTCATCCTGCCACTTCTAAATTTGCGCAGCCCCAAGGCTGTCTCTGACTTCTATGCAGGGAACTTAAGGTCTTAACTTAAAAACTTCTATAAATCACTTTAGCAGGATTGCTAAATTCAGATGCATGCTGAGTTTACACCAATCTAAGATCCTGTTGAGTCTAGGCATTGAATGTGGCCTACTTTATCTCTAGAAATAATTTTATTCCAGCAAGGCACTTTGCAAAATGACCCATATACCAGGTCTGTCTGGAAAAAGTCCAGCCATTGTTAATATAATGAGAAAGGTTTGTGTGACATTGATATAAACTGGCAACCAAGGAGAGTGGACTGGAATGTGCATGCATGACCAATGATGATTTCACTGCACTAGTCCATCTGTCACATGGAAAATGACTGAGCAAGTAGAGCAACAAATCTGCATCAAAATTTGCATTAAGCTTGAACATTCCTCCACAGAAACTATTCAGATGATTCAGAAGGTTACTGCTATGGGCAGCTGGTGATTGGCAGCTTTGTCACTACAATTCACCCACTCGTTCATCATGTCTCGTGCAGAGATTTTTTTTGTGAAACATCAACTCATCCAGATGACACAGCCCCCTACAGCCAGCTTTGGTGCCCTGCAACTTCTGGCTTTTCCCAAAACTAAAATCACCTTTGAAAGGGAAGAGATTTCAGACCATTGACGAGACTCAGAAAAATAAGATGGGACAGCTAATGGCTATTGGGAGAAGTGTGTGAGGTCCCAAGTGACCTACTTTGAAGGGGACTGATGCGTACATACAACATTTTTTGTATCTTCTTTAATAGATGTCTCTATTTTTCAGATTACGTGGCAGGATACCTTCTGGACAGACCTCATATGTCACCTGGGAGAGAGAGTGTGTGTGTGTGTGTGTGTGTGTGTGTGTGTGTGTGTGTGTGTGTGTGTGTAAGAAAGACAAAGAGACAGAGACAGAGAAACAAGAAGAAATGAGAAAGGTAAAAGGAGAGGAAGTAAGAAGAGGAAGAGTTAATGAATTTTATTTTTATTCTGTTAAAAAATACCTATACTCTCTCTTTTCTCAAGCTAACATGCAGCTCTTATCTTTTAAGCATCAATTTAGTATGAATACTGGATAAGGAAAAGTTGCCCAGAGTTACCAAAAATATAATTCTCATAGAATGGATAAAACAAAGGTATCAGGAGATTGGGTAGAAGGTATATTATAAACACATGCCTGAGATTGTCCAGATAATGGTGATGGAGCCAGGCTTTGACCCCAGGTCGTCTCTGACTCCTGAGCAAATGCTCTTACCTATTACGCAACAGCACATCCCCACCCAAAGCTTTTGTTACCATAAGGCTGAGAACAGATACAATAATTATGCAGCAACTTCTCTCACCGAGATTTGACCATGGTAGAGTGACCACAGTCTGATCCCACCATCAATGTGCATTCACAATAAATGTGGTGTTAGGAGTAGAACTATTCTTTCCTAGATCCAAAGATGTTTAGAACTTTAAAATTATGATAATGATAATCACCATCACTTTTTTGTAGTACATTACTCTTTTAATATGTTGCTGAATATTTTCCAATATTCGCTATTATTGGATCTTTTTCTTTACATAACAACCATAAGTGACATGATCTCCAGGGCTTTTGTTGTACCATTTTTGTTAGATTTGATTTAACCCTTTTGCTGATTTTACAGAAATAATTTGAGAACTTTTTCACCTTCTCTGCTCTCTGGAATAGCTTAAATGTAAAATTCAAGTCACTTGCTCCTTAAAATTGTTACAGAATTTACCCATAAAACTGTATGTTCTTGATGATTTTTAAAGGTTACACTTTGGCAGTTTTCAAAACTTTGTCATAGTAATTAACTTGTTTGATTGTAAGTCTCTTCTAAGATCAGTTTGGCAACTTTTTGGTTTAAAAAAATCACCCAGTTCTTTGTCATTAAATTTACATGTATAAACTTGACCAAATTCCTACCTTTGATTCCATTCTGCAAGTGTGGTTACTTCTCAATTTTATTTTCTCCCACTATAATTGCTCAGGTAGTTCAATAATGTTTATTCATATTTCAGAGAAACAGTTTTTAATGTGTTAGTTTCATTACTTTTATGGGTGTTTTATTTGACTCATTAATTTTAGATTTTTATCTTTAGTATTTACTTTCTTCTACATCCTTAGCATTATTTTGAAGTTTCTTCCTAGATTATTTTTTTGTTGTCTTGTAATTTTTGTGCTTTAGGCCATAATTTTTTTTCTGAGTTATAGATACATTAAACTTCTATTTATTGTTATATTATTTAAAGTATTGTGCAGTGATGGATTCAATTTCCATGTTGAATTTCTCATGAGTTGAGAGATATACTAAAATTTTCATGTGACAAAGATTTTGTTTCTATTTTTGTCATCATGATTTATACTGTTCCTGCTTTGGCACTGAGGTTTCCTATGTTATCTGTTGCGAATTTGATTATGTCTTCCTAAAAATATGTTGAAATCTAATCCCTGGAATCTGTTCATGTGACCCTTACTTGGAAATAGGGTCTTTGAAGATAGTGGGTTGACCAAGAAGCTCATTCCCCACTCCCCAATAAGATGGCTTTAGTAGTGTTTAGTTGTCTTTAACTTCATTTGAAACAATTTTGTTATATTGTGTTGTGACAGCTGTTACACCAGCATGCATTTTAAAAAACACTTAATTTATTTTTAGTTATAATTTTTGTGTAGCCATTTTAATATTGAAGATGGAAGAATATAAGCAACATCTTCAGCACATTATGCTTTCTTATTTCTTTTTTTGGATCTTCCTTTTTTACTTTTTAAATTATATTTGATTGGTTATGCTATTATAGTTGTCCCAATTTTTCCATCTTTGCCCCCTCCACCCCGCACCCTGCACTTGCTCGGGCAATCCCCCAACATTGTTCATGTGCCTGGGTCATATGTATAAGTTCTTTGTCTACTCCATTTCCTATACTGTACTTTCTATCCCCAGGGCTATTCTGTAACTACTCATTTGTACTTCTTAATCTCCTCACATCTTCACCCATTCCCCATCACCAACCTTCCCATCTGGCAACCATCAAAATACTCTCCATATCCATGATTCTCTCTGTTCTTATTTGTTTAGTTTGGTTTTCAGATTCAATTGTTGATAGATATGTATTTATTGCCATTTTATTGTTCTTAGTTTTGATCTTCTTTTTTGGAAATAAGTCCCTTTAACATTTCATATAATACTGGTTTGGTGATGATGATCTCTTTTAGTTTACCTTATTTTGCAAGCACTTTAATTCCCTTCCATTCTAAATGATAGCTTCACTGGGTGGAGCAATCTTGACTGTAGTCCCTGCTTTTCATGACTTTGAATATTTCTTGCCAATCCCTTCTAGCCTACAAAGTTTCTTTTGAGAAATCAGCTGACAGTCTTATGGGAATTCCCCTGTAGTTAACTAACTTCTTTTCTCTTGCTGCTTGTAAGATTCTCTCTTCATCTTTAACCTTTGGCATTTTAATTATCATGTGTCTTGGAGTGGACCTCTTTACATCTATCTTGTTTCTCTGTGCTTCCTGGACTTGTATGTTTATTTTCTTCACCAATTATGGAATTTTTCTTTTATTATTTTTTCAATTAGATTTACAATTTCTTGCTCTTTCTTGTGTCCTTCTAGCACCCCTATGATGTGAATGTTGGATACCTTGAAGTTGTCCCAGTGGTTACTTACACTATCCTCATTTTTTTGGATTCTTTTTTCTTCTTGTTGTTCTGATTGGTTGTTTTTTTGCTTCTTTATGTTCCAAATCATTGATTTGATTATAAGCTTCATCCACTCTACTGTTGTGTCCCTATAAATTGTTCTTTAGTTCAATTAGTGTATTCTTCATTTCTGACTGGATCTTTTTTATGTTGTTGAGGTCCTCACTAAGTTTCTTGAAGATCATTATGACTAGTGTTTTGAACTCTGTATCTGATAGATTGCTTATCTCCATTTTGTTTAGCTCTTTTTCTGGAGTTTTGATCTTGTTTTTCATTTGGGCCATGTTTCTTTGTCTTCTCATTTTGGCAGCCTCCCTGTGTTTATTTCTATGCATTGGGTAGAGCTTCTATGGCTCCCTGTCTTGGTAGTGTGGCCTAATATAGTAGGTGTCCTGTAGGGTCCAGTAGCACAGCCTCCCCTATCACCCAAGCTCAGTACTCAAGAAGCACTCTTTGTGTGGGCTCAGTGCACCCTCCTCTTGTAGTTGAGCTTTGACTGCTATTGGAAGGTCAATGGAAGGGATTTACTCAGGGTAGTCAGCTGCAAGGACGGGCTGTGACCACTGATCACCAACCCCCTCCTTCTGTGGAGGATCAGTTGTGTAGGGGTAGTGTGGTGGTGCTCTGACATGGTCTTTAGCTCCCCACTGGGTGCACTGGCCCTGGGGTGCACTTTCCCAGGTGCTGAGATGTCTGTTATTTGTGCTGGTCTTGGAGATTCCCAAGCAAAGCCAAGCTGTGCATCTAGGCTGGCTGTTGCTAGTGTCAGATCACTTAGCAAGATGTATGGGGCACTGAGGGCTTACTGAGGCTGGCTTTGCTTGTTTGATAGGATTTAAGAAGTTGTGAAGCATGAGCTTAGACCAGCTATTCATGTGGAGAAGTCGTGGTTAACAGTTTGGGTGGGATGGACTTTCAGGGGCTCTCCAAGATGTGGCAGTGTTAGCCAGATTGGTGGAGTCTGAGATACGGCACTTGCCTGCTGGCTTTATGGGTTTGCGGGGGAAAAGGCTCAGCATAGGGGCAATGGCCTATGCCTACCTTTCTGTTTGAGTGAAAGCTGCCACCCAGCTTTCACTTTGATTCCTGACACTTCAGTTCCTCCCTGTATGCCACTGGTGCCTTTCAAGCTGCTTCCTCAATGATCGAGCTCAGAGGGAGTGAGTCTGCATATGTCCACGTGTAGGTTAAAGGGAAGTGCTTGGGACTCTAGAAGTTTCTTCCACCAGCTCAGTCTCTGGGTAGCTTTTGCTGCCAGAAGTTATGAAGACTTAAGTATCTTCCTGGCACTGGGACACTGGCCAGGGGACCAACACACAGGGGAACTCGTGTGTTGCTGGGACTCCTTGTTCCTTGGATATCCCTCCTGAATTTTCATCCACCACATTTGAATGTGGGACCACCCTGTTCTGCATCTCCGCCCCTCCTACCAGTCTGGATGGATATGGTTTCTTTAATTCTGTAGTTGTCAGACTTCCATTCAACTTAATTTCTGATGGTTCTGAGTAATGGTTGTTTTTGTAATTTTGATGTGGTTGTGTGAGGAAGTGAGCCATATTTACCTATGCTGCCATCTTGACCCTGGATCTCTATACTTTATTATTTTGAGAAAGGTAAAAACACAACTGAAATGGAAAAAAAGATTTATGCAGTGCATGGAGAAGGTGCTATGACTGATCGAATGTGTCGAAAGTGTTTTGAGAAGTTTTGTGTTGGAGATTTCTTGCTGGATGATATTCCATGGTCGTGCAGACCAGTTGAAGTTGATATTGATCAGATCAAGACATTAATTGAGAACAATCAACATTCTACTACATGGGAGATAGCAAACAAACTCAAAATATCCAAATCAATAAAGTTATTGGTGAAAATGAAAGATGTGTCTTTTATTTTACAGACAAAATCATGTGCACTTTGGCCAACTCTGTATAATCAAGTTGAAATGAATTTATACTAGACTGCGGTGGGCCTAATCCAATAACTGGTGTCCTTATAAGAAGTGGGAAATTTGTTTTTTAAAAAGATTTTATATATTTATTTTTAGAGAGAGGGGAAGGGAAGGAGAAAGAGAGGGAGAAAAACATCAATGTGTGGTTGTCTCTCATGCGCCCTGTACTGGGAACCTGGCCCACAACACCCAGGCATGCACCCTGATTGGGAATCGAACCAGAGACTCTTGGTTCACAGACCAGCACTCAATACACTGAGCCACACCGGCCAGGGCAAGAAGAGGGAAATTTGGACAGAAAGACACCATATAACAATGGATCAGAGTTTCAAGGGATGCATCTACAAGCCAAGGATACCCTAAAGATGGCTCACAATCACTAAGCTAGGAAGAGACAAGAGAGGATCCTCTTCTGGAGCCTTTGGAGAAAGCATGGCCTTGCTGACATTTTGATTTTGGACTTCTACCCTCCAGAACTGTGAAAGAATAAACTTTTGTTGTTTTAAGACACCCATTCTATAGTATTTTGTTATGACAGCCCTAGGAAACTGATACATAGCTTAATAAAATAGGGCCAAATTTTATAAATGGTTGAAGGTGATTGACAAAAAGATATATTCTTTCATGTAGTTGCTCTGTTCCTAATTATGTTATTAAATACTCTTATGTTGTTATTTTTGGTTCAATGAGTTATAAAAGACTGGGAGAAATCAATAAAACTCATATGTAGGTTTCAACTTTTCACCATAGAATATGATGTTAGCTGTGGGCCTGTCATATATGACCTTTATTATGTTGAGGTACATTTCATCTATACCTAAATTGTTGAGAGTTTTTACAAAGAAAAGTGTTAAGTTTTGTCAAGTCCTTTACTGTATTTTCTGCAATAACCATATTATTTTTATTCATTTTGTTAATGTGGTATAACAAACTACACCGAATCAACCGATTGATTGCAAATGTGTAAGCCATTATCTGCAAACCAATTCTAGTTATTTTTAATATTTTTGCCTTTTAACCTCTGTTCTACAGTTACAAGTGATTCGCCATCTACCATTACTACATTAGAGTGTTCTGAATGTAACTATACACTTACCCTTACCAGTGAGCTTTATACTCATGTTATACTCAGAGTTATACTCAGAGTTTTCATGTTACTAACTAGCATCCTTCTATTTCATTGGGATACAGGGCCTAGGAGGAGGAGCAAGTTTGAAGGAAGACACGGTGAGTTCAGTCATGAACATGAGCAATTATAAGTGCCTGTGAGATGCCCAATTATGGCCAATAGGCGGGTGGAAATCAAGCTGGAATTCAAAGCTGGGAATCCTTTTTGTACAGATGGCTAAGGTCATGGGCTGGCAAGAGAAACCATATAGCTGTGCTGTTCAATACAGTCACCACTAGTCACCTGTGATCATTTAATTTAACTATGAATTAATTAAAATTAAATAAAATTAAAAATTCAGCTTGTCAGTTGTACTAGCCACATTTCATGTGCTCAGAGTGCATGTGGCTTGTGGCTACTATATTGGACAAGTACAGATTATAGAACATTTCCATTATTGTAGGAAGTCTTATTGGATATTACTGATATACAAAGTGAAAAGAGCTGAGTTTGAAATATATCCAAACCCTGATATTCTTGATATTTGTGTCATCACTGAAAGAGCCCAAGGAAACCAGGCTAAAAAGAAGATGCCACCCACTGAGTGACTTTTACTGGAAATAATGTGTCTTGCTTATCTAACAGGGATGTTTGAGCATTAAATGAAACAACATATTAGACAGGTGAGCTGTGAAGTAGTATATGATATGATATGCTATTCTGAACGGATCAGACTAAAACAATATTTAAACTCCACAGATTTACCCACAAAGTGTTATGTCTTTAGAGGACATTTTTACTTAAAGTTATCAGTTCAATATCTCTGGAGAAGAATGGAAAAATGTCAAGCCTTCCAACTTGACATGACTTTTTACAACTGAGGCGCATGGGTTTCTGTAGGTAGTTCTGATTCACTCTGTATGTCTTGGCCTTCATGCCATCAAAACTGGAAGAAGGAGAAGAGACGACTTTCCCTCTCCCCGACACACTTAAAAGAAAAGTCATTTAAATTGCACTACCCAGGAAAACTCAGAGTTTACAATAGATGTTTTAAATTGTTAACTAGATGTGTGTCTACATCTGGAACCTGGTAAGTGTGTGGGAAAACTCAACATTAGTTCCTGAAGAAGCAGTACCATTGATTACATCAACCGGTAGACTCTTAAATTCTACTTTTTGAATTTTGAATTTGAACTTTGCTGATGACTGGAGGGCAGTGTTGCTAGGAACCACTTTAGTTTTATTAAAGATGAGCACGAGGTGGCTGTGTCTGTCACCAGGTTGTGGAAAACCTAAAAGGACTTCTCAAGTGCTTCTCTGGATCTGAACTCAGCAGCTGAAAACATTTTCCACTGAACAAAAAAAACCCTGAGGGCCTAGCTCCCAGGGTTTAAACACTCCAGTCTTACGATATCTTTCCAGCTATGTCTAAAGCAACTTCAGGGAGAATCCTTAATCCCTTGGGTCAAAATAAATCAGAAAGAGTGTAAATTATTTGTCAATAAGGTATTTCTCAGTATCCTCTGAAACTTTTCTAATGGGCCTCAAGGCATAGTGAACCCACAGCAAGCTTACTGGAAATGTCAGTTATTAAATAGACATTTTACTGTAATTGAATGTTAGTGTCACACAGTTCAGACCACAGGCCCTGGCAGCCCAGAGAAAGGGCTGCTGATAGCAAACTCAGTACTGACAGGAAGCAAACATTTCGGTGGGTCCCACCACAGTGCTCTGGCCTTAAGTTGCAAGGGGGAAAAATTACCAACCACCGCCCCAACTATTGTCACTGAGTTGCTATCTTTGGAACAATATTATGAGGGTGAACAATATTATGAATATGAAGAAAAAGTCTTGATGGGATTTTTAAAAAACAGTTGAAAAAATATTTTTGGTTGAGGTTTATTATGTTACTGAAGAATGGGCAAAGGAAGGTGCAGAGGAAAATCCCGAACCCCAGTTGCTGGAGTTAGGCCATTGATTTAGATTCTATTTACTGACATTTTCGCAGAAATTATACACATTTTCTCTGTTTTGTAAAAGTGGATTTAAGTTACCATCTAAGGACTAAGAATCCATATCCGTTTGAGTTTTAATATCCTGAATTTCAAATAAATAACGGAAATTGTTATCATCTGTGCCCAAGGTAGAATGCCACTAATGTGTAACCCTATTTCAATTCCTGATCAGCTATGACCATGTCCCTTGTCCTAGTGGTGAGATTGATTTATGAAGTGATGCTTAATTAGCCCCTGTGACCATGAAGTTCCTTCCCTTCTGTTTAGGGTTCATCCTTTCATCTCTATGCTTGGCTCTATCTCTGGCTTCCTTAGGATCCTCCGCAGATCACTGCTCTGACCTGGCAAACATGCTCCAGTCTCCTCCAACTTAAAGCACGTGAACAAATGATCCTCCTACGAGTTCCCACTCATCTCCCCTAATAACATCTTAAATGTCAAACTGAAGTAGTATCATTATCTAGGAGAAGGATGTTTCTGGTTCACTAACCAGGTGCTCTGTCTGCGGTATTAGTGTAGCACTACATCAATTGAGCCCTGCATGCTGTCACAGTGTTTGACTCACAGATTACCTTTGACTTCACGTTAGGTGAGCTCAGAATGCGGACTTAGGCTTCTTCATTGATTCTAGTCCACCCTTCCTACCAGTCTGGTGGCTCAGGGTCTCTTCTATGACTGATGATAAACCCATAGGGAGCAGAACTCCAGCACCTTGATTAGCTCTTGCAAGCTCTCTTTCAACAGGTCTGGATTTGGGTTTTGCCTTTGGTGTGAATTCCTATTACATATGGACAGACTTCGTGGGGCATACTGTTGTCAGACTAATTGTCACACATGTCATGCATAGTGTAATTTCATATGATGTGTCACATCATGTATCATATCATCAAAATATTGAGCAACTGCTGTGTATATAAGGTTACCACAAAAAAGAAAATAGTGTTAGGGCTCCATTAACTAATTTCAGTTTCTGAGTCAAATGCTAAGCAAGGGACTGACAAGCTTTGGCATTCCCAGAAGCTGCAGTCTTTCTTTACCTCCACTATGATTGCTAGATCTGAATGGCTGAGCAATTGCCATTTTAAAGAAAAAATGGCACTCTGCTTTCTTTTTTCAGAGATCTACTTTGAACCCAATCCTTACCGGAAGGGAGCTTGGCAAACTGGCAGACCATTACCAGTCCATAACACCAGACAGAATTCCAGTGTTAATTTCACTCCTTTAAACCAAACATACCTTAGCACAGCAATGCCACCGCTCTTAGCATTAGGAATGCCACCCTGCTTCTGGTGGCCCATGGGTTTTTGTTGGCTTCTCTTGTTTGCTGAAGTCAGCTTGGGCTACATCTACATTTGCCATGCTTGTCCTCTTTGTAATTATAATTTTGGTTGCCTGCATACCAGCTGGTTTAAATGCATAAACCAGCTAAGTCTCCATACCCTGTGGCCACCTCTTCCCAGTCTCTTCTCTTCACTACCTAGTACGGGAGACAGGGTCATTTCGAGTATGACTATTTCCTCTTCCAGATTCAGCTCAGCATTAGAAAATGTGTGGAAAACATTTTAATAAGCAAGAAAGAGTTAAATGTAGGCATAAAAATGGCATACACTCAGAGAATATGGGCCATGCATTATGTATTTGTTTTTAATATGTTAATAGTAGCAATAAATGCTAGAAAATCATAAGTGCTACATAACTTACATGTACTGTCTCATTTACTCTTCTGAACATGCTTTGCTGTGAGTATTCATATTTTCCTTGTCTCATAGAAGAGGAACCAAGAGAACTAAGTCACTCTGTCTAAGCCATAAACTAGGCTTAGTTTTGTACAGATTCTATTAACTGAGTTCTTCTCTTCTGCACTGTATTTCTGTCCTAAGTAAACAAATGGAATAGATCCTTGCAAGACTTGATGCTGGCTGGCTAAACAGAGCTGTTTAAATCTCAGCTTGAGAAGTTTGTATTTGATTACATAGGCAATGGGTAGTTACCACAGGTTTTTGAGCTTGGAATTAATCTGATAAAATTCAAGTGCTTTAGAAAGTTTGGTGGGACACTAATGAACAGGAAATATCAAGGAAATGAAAATCAGAAATTTGAAGACCATCTGAAAGTTTATTATAAAAAGATACATAAACCTGTTTGAAAAAGTTATAAAACTTTACATTAAAAGACTTAAATAAATGGAGAGATACACTGTACCTTTAAAATTTATAGATAAGAAGAGTCATCACTTTAAAGATGTCAATCCTTCTCAAATTAATCTATAGAATCAATGAAATTCCAGTCAATATGTCATAGATTTTTTAAAATGGATCTTGACAAGGAAATTTCAAAATGAATATGACAAGTTAAGGCCAAGGATAATCAAAACGCTATTGAAAAACAACTAGATTGGTTGTAAGATATCATGACTTACAAATATATAATAAGATAATTGTGGTATTTGTGTATGGCAAAGAAAGACCAATGGCAGAACCAAAGTGTATATGGAAACTTGATATATTACAGAGTTGGCATTTCAGATCACTGGGGAGAGGAGGGACTGTTTAAGAAATGGTTCAGGGACAATTGCTTAAATAAGAAGTTGGATTAACAGCTACTGAACATAAAATTCTTTTCCAGATGTACAATATCAAGGGCTTAAATGTGAAAACAATGCTTTAAGCATTTCAAAAAAATATATGAAAAACTTTGTGGTATATGAAAAAGTTTCTTAAATTAAATCCTAAATTTCTAAAATAAAATCATTAGATATTAAAGAAAAGAATAATATTTTTGACTACATTAAAATTAAGAACTTCTATTCATCAGAGTCTATGAGAAGGCAAAGGACAGACTGGGTAAAAGCTGCTAGTATCTCAAATATATAGAGCAGTAAAACTGATAAGGAAGTAACTATTCACTTAGTGAATAAGCTCAAGGAAAAAGTAGGTATTTTGCAAAAGAAGAAATATTTATTATGAATAAGCTTATTTAAAAAATTAATGTTTAACCTCATTTATAATCTGAAAAGGCAAGTTAGAACCACAGTGAGATAGCATTTTACATCAACTAATTTAGGAAAAATTAAGTCTGATGGTACTACATGTTAGAGAGAATGTGTGTTAACACTTTATTGGAGGAAGTAACCTAATCACTTTGGAAAACATTCAGCATTATTTTGTAAAGCTATGCATGTTTCATGGCCCAGGAATTATAGCTATATATCTTAGAGAAATGCTTATGAATCACCTGGTGATCCTGATAAAATACAGAGTGGCATTCAGTAATCTTGAAAACAGATTAAGTTTTAAAGATCCATAATTGGACACACTGTAGAGAAACTGCAACACACCACTTACAAATTCATTGAATAAAAAGTAGGAGCTTAGCTCTTACTACAGAAGTCCCCCTGATCCTTGGTTTAGCTTTCTAGGGTTACAGTTATCAGCTGTCAACCATGATCATGAAATATTAAATGAAAAATTCCAGAAATAAACAATTCATAAATTTTAAGTTGTGCTCTGAGTAGCATCACGAAATCTCATGCTATCCTGCTTCATCCAGCTGTGGACATAAATCATCATTTTACCCAGCATCTCCATACTGTATACACTCCCTGCTCATTAGTCACTTAGTGGCCAACTCAGCTATCAGGTCACCCGGTATCACAGTGCTTCTGTTCAAGTAACCCTTATTTTACTTGGCCCCAAAGAGCAAGAATAGTGATGCTGGGAATTCATACATGCAAAGAGAAGATGTAAAGTGCTTCCTTTAAGTAGAAAGATAAAAGTTCTGGACTTAATAGGGAAAGAAAAAAATGTATGCTGAGTTGATAAGATCTGTAAGAAGAGTGAAGATTTTTATTCATGAAATTGCACAAAAGAAAACATAAATTCATGCTAGTTTTGATGTCACACTTCAGATGGCAAAAGTAATGGCCACAGTTTATGGTAAGTGCTTAGTTAAGATGGAAAAAGCATTAAACTTGTGGTTGGAAGACATAAAGAGAAAATGTGTTCACACTGATGGCAACACATTGTGTCAGAAAGCATTGATCCTACAGGAAGACTTCAGCAAGACTTGCTGTCACCTGAAACAATTGACACCAAGCTATTTACTGCAAGTAAGGGATGGTTACACAGATTCAGAAATAGCTTTGAACTGAAAACTATAAAAATTACTGGGTAGGCTGAATCTTCCAATGAAGAAGCTGATGCCATTTTTCTGGTAGAGTGGAAGAAGTCGATTAAGATCTTGTACTATCTGAGATTTCAGGCATCCTTTGGGGGTCTTGGACTATATCTCTGCAGGTAAAGGGGGACTGCTGTATGTGACAGGCAATTTTATAGCATTAAGGATACAACAATGATGAAATAGAAGGAAAAATATAAAACTCTGCTTACATGGAGTTTGCATTTTAGTGTGTATGTAGTGGGGGAGAGGTCATTAGGCACTAAATAAGTAAATAATTAAAATATACAGTATGTCTGTTGGTGCATTGAAATACTATGCAAAACATTTAGCAGAGAAAGTGGTAGGGAATGATGGAGTGCTAGTAGTTGTAATTTTAAATATAGTTATCAAAAAACTCTTTCTGATAACCTAAAACTTGAGAAAAGACCTCAAAGAGTTGAGGGAGTGAGCCATTTGATTATCTCAGGGACAAATGCACATGCAAATGTCCTGACGAATAAACATTCTTTGTGTGCTCAATGAATAGTGTGGCTAGATCTGAATGATTAAGGTGAAGAGAAATAAGAGATAAAATCAGAGAGGTAGAGGGGGGCAGATTATGTCTGAGTCTTGTAGACCATTGAAATGATTTTGGCTTTTACTCAGAGACAAATGAAAAACCATTAAAGGCTTTTAACCAGTTGAGTGATGTTATCTGATTCACAAATTACAGCATCATTCTGCTTAATATGTTGAAAGTATGACTGATTGAAGGGAGGCCAAGTATGAAAGCAAGGAGAACAACTAGAAAGCTATTGTAATAAGCCAAGCAAAAGATGATGGCAACTTAGAGCAGGGGGAATGGCAGGAAGTGAATGAATTTTTATACATTTTTAATGTAGATCTAATGGAATTCTCAAGATTTAAATGTGGGGTCTAAAAAATGAGTATGTTTTGTCCTAAGATAATAGAAAAATAGTATTGCCATTTATTGAAATGAAGAAGACTGCCGAGGAAACATGTATGGGGAAAGGGAAGAAAAGTATGTCAGATTTGGGCATGTTGCATTTAAGTGTGTTAAGAGGAGCTGTTTAGTAGACAGTTGGGTACACCATCCTGGAGCTAGGGAAAGAGGTCTGGGTTGGAGATATAATTATGGGAGTCATCATCATGCAGTTGGTACTTATAGTCATGAGACTGGTTGAGACTGGTGAGGGAGACCCCTTAAAGAAAGGGGGTGACAAGAAAAGGGTTCCAAGGCCTGATCCCTGAGCATTCCAATGTTTTAAGTAAATATCTTAAAGGCAAATAGAGAGAAAAGACAAATTACCTATAAATGATCAACAATTAGACTTACTGATGACTTTTCAAAGCAACAGTGGAAGCAGGAAGAAATGGAGTAATATCTTGAAAGTACTGCAGGAATGAAAGCAAAACTATATTTTTAATGGGAAAAATGTAAAATAAAGACATTTTCCAGAAAAGCTGAGAAAGTTTACCACCTTAAGTGAGCCACTCTTAAGTAAATGTCTAAAGTATGCATTTCAGGAATAAGGAAGTATTTCTCAGAAAAAGGATCTTAAATTAAAGGACATTAGACTGAGGAATAAAGGAAGACCCCAGTTTAGCTGAAAGGTGTCTGAAAAATGATATTTCAGACAGCAACCCATTTGCATGAAATTGGAAATCTTTAGCCAAGTATAAGAATTGTTTATTTCAATGACCTCAAATAGCCATAGCAATTTTGAGAAAGAAGAACAAAGTAGGAAGGATCACAATACCTGATATAAAGCTATATTACAAGACCACTCTAATCAAAACAGTATGGTACTAGCATAAGAACAGGCACATAGATCAATGGAAGAGAATAGAGAGCCCAGAAATAACCCCAAGTCTGTATGCTCAATTAATATTTGAAAAGGGTGGCAGAAGCATAAAATGGAAGTAAAATAGCCCCTTCAGCAAGTGGTTTTGGGAAATATAGACAGTTACATGCAAAAAAAAATGAAACTTGATCACCAACATACACCAAACACAAAAATAAATTCAAGGTGGATAAAATACTTAAATATAAGTCATGATGGCATAAAAGTCCTAGAGGACTTTTCCAACATAGGCAGGAAAATCTCAGATATTCCACACAGCAATATTTTCACCAATATGTGCCATAGAGTGAGGGATGTAAAGGAAAGAATAAACAAACGGGACTTCATCAAATTAAAAAGCTTCTGCATGACTAAAGAAAACATCAACAAAATGAAAAGGGAACCAACTGCATGGGAAAATATATTTGCCAGTGATACCTCGGACAAGGGTTTGATTTCCAAAATATATGAAGGCCTCACATGACTCCACACCATGAAGACAAGCAATCCAATTAAAAACTGGGCAAAGGACCTGAACAGACACTTCTCCAAAGAGGACATACAGAGGGCCCAGAGACATATGAAAGGATGCTCAGCATCACTAGCCATCAGAGAGATGCAAATTAAAATGAAAATGAGATACCACTTCATATCAGTCAGAATGGCCTTCATAAACAAATCAACAAACAACAAGTGCTGGAGATGTTGTGGAGAAAAAGGAATCCTAGTTCACTGTTGGTGGGAATGCAGATTGGTGAAGCCACTATAAAAGACGGTATGGATGGAATTTCCTCAGAAAACTAAAAATGGAACAGCCTTTTGACTTGGCAGTGTGACTGCTGGGATTATACCTTAAGAATCCTGAAACACCATTTCAAAATAATCTGTGCACCCCATGTTTGTAGCAGCACAACTTACAAAAGCCAAGTGCTGGACACAACCTAAGTGCTCACCAGTAAATTGTGGCTCACAAAACTGTGGAACATTTATACAATGGAATACTATGCAGCAGAAAGAAAGAAGGAGCTCTTACTCTTTGTGACAGCATGGATGGAACTGGAGAGCATCATGCTGAGTGAAATAAGCCAGGCAGTAAAAGACAAATACCATATGATCTCACCTATAAGTGGAAGCTAATCAACAAAGCAAACAAACAAGCAAAACAGAACCAGAGACATGGAAATAAAGAATGAACTGACAGTAACCAGAGGGGAGGGGAGAGAGGGATAATGGGGGGGAAATAGGGAAACATCCATAAAGGAACATGTATAAAGGACACATGGACAAAGCCAAAAGGGGGTGGCTTTGAGGGTAGACATGGGAATGGGTGGGGCAGGTTGCTGTGGTGAAGTGAAAATGGAGACAACTGTACCTGAACAACAATAATAAATAAATAAACAAATAAATAAATAAAGTGAGTTGTTTATTTCTAGAGGCTAAAGGACTCAGAATATAAATTTCTAATTAATCTTGAAATTGATTCTTTACTTGTATAAGTAAAATGTTTATTCTAATCTAGGTGTTATTAGTCATTAGCTTTACTTAAAAATATAATTTACAAAGTGTTTAAAAACAAATTGATAGAAAGCTTAAAAATAAAAATTTTAACTAACTTGGGTTTTCTTTTCTAATTTCTTGACTGCAGGGAAAGAATTTCCTATAATAAATTCTGTCTATTTCAAAGGAGGGATTTGGAATAGACAGAGCTTCCTGTAGGGCAATACAGAAGAAAAAGGAGGGTAATGATCCATACATAATTATCTACATGGATTAGATAATTGCTTACCATTTGGGGAATGCAGTGTTTTGGGTAACCACTTAAATAGACCATAAATGCCATGTTAAGAGTTTGAAAAAATTGCAGATGGATGAATAAATTATATTAACTCTTGTCAAAATAATTGACTAGTGAAATTTCTTACATTAACTAGATGAAAGGAGGAAAACTATTTTAATCAATATTGAACACATATTTGTTAAACTTCAACATTTGTTCATTTTTGTAAGCAAAACTTCTTAGCAAACTGGAAACGTAAGAAAATTCTTAAAAAGTACAGTAAGAACCTACATTAGCAGTATGCTTAATGATGCCACATTTAAATAATTTCTATTATTGTTAGAAACAATTCAAGATGCCTTGTATCACAGTTACTACTAACACTGTACTGGAAGGCCTATACAATGTCATACCAAAATAAAAATGGGCAAGAGATGTAATTGTTACTAAGAAAGGCATAAGACTTCTTTATAAATAGAACATGTATAACAGTCTAGTTATAAATTCCAAGAGAACCAATTAAAAATTATTATAACTAATTGGAGAGATTAAGAAGGGGTATGGACCAGCATATAATAAGCTTTTAACAATACCAGCAATGAGCACTGACTGGTGTGTGTCAGTGGACTGAGCGATACCCTGTGAACTGATATGTTGCTGGTTTGATTCCCAGTCAGGGCACATGCCTGGGTTGTAGCCAGGTCCCCAGTGGGGGTAAGCAGGAGGCAACTGATTGATGTTTTCCTCTTTCTTCCTCCCTTCCTCTCTCTGTCTAAAAATAAAGTCTTAAAAAAATACCAGTAATAACAAATTAAAAATATATTTTAAAATATTTTATTCACAGATGCAGAAAGAAATGAAATACCTGGAAGTAAACCCATTAAGGAATATGTAACATATTTATGGAAAAACTAATAAAAATTTTCTGAAGAACATAGAAGGTCTGTTATATTAAAAATAAACATGTATAATGTTTGAACATGGAAAAACTCAGTATTTCACAGATGTCACAGCTACTAACATTATATTATGAATTCAATATAATCTCAATCAAAATTCTAAAAAAATTTCATGAAATTTTATGTCAATTTAAAAATTAATATGGAAGAATAAATGCACAAGAATAGCCAAGAAAATTTTTAAAAATGAATGCAAAGGAGATCATGCCCTACCACAAATCAAACTATTGCACAAACCTGTGTTAATAAAAATAATATGGTATTCAAGTAGAAAAAAAAAACAAAAAATAAATACAAAGGATTGAGAGTCCAGGGTTGAGCCTGTGTATATATGGGAAAATTAGCTGTTATAGAAAGTACCATAGAATTATATGAACACCTAATGCCATTCAAAAAAAAATTCACATGGATTAAATGAATAACTCTAACAACTCCAAAATACTAGAAGAAAATATAGGGGGATATATTTATGACTCTATGTGATGCAGACACTGGCCAGCAGTGTCCACGTCATTATGAATGAATTAAAACATACACACAGGCTACCGAGTCTGATGGAGGAATAAGGACAAACAAACCGGCTTTTCTCTCAAGAGGAACCAAAGCCGCGGCCTCCACCATGATAGGCCTTTATTCTAATAATATCTCTTTACATTCCAAGATAGTTCCTCCTATCCTCGCTACCACAAAGGAGCCCATGCCCCTCATCACATCACAGAAGAAGGATATTAGCAAATGAATAAGCAGGCAGTTACACTGGACCTGCAAGGTACTTGCAGGGTGAGGGAGTTTCAGCAGTAAGCCAGTCTCAAAATAGCCTAGGTATGTTGCAAATCTGATTACCCATGAAAGAACCTATCTGTGGGCGTGGGTCCTGTGCATCTCTGAGTAGGAGCTGGGCCCATGTCATGCAGAAGGGTCTGCCACATCTATGGTAGAGTGATCTTTTTAATGTAAACATGTAAATATATTACGAATAAAATATATGTTTTTCAACAAACTACCAAACTTCTGAATAACAGAAAAAAAATACTCTCAAATATAAAAAGAATGATAACTACAAAAAAGTACAACAGACCAAGACAAATGAACAACAATCAGAATTTACAAAGAACCATTGATAATATAAAGAAAAGACAAACAATCCTACTGAAAAATAGGCAAAGGCTACAAAAACGATCACAGAGGAGGAGTTACAAATGGATGGTGAAGGCACAAGATGACTGTGCTTCTGGTAATCAAGGAAATGTAACCAACAGTGATGACATTCAATTACGGTACTGGAAAATTTTTTAAGTTTGATAAATTCTCTTATTTTCCCTACAACGTAATATTGTACTGCAGTTAAAAACAATGGAATAAAATCTATGCTTATCGATACAAAACTTTTCCAAGGAGATTGTTACTTAAGAAAACTCCCTAATGATATGCATGTTATGTTTACATTTATGTAAAACTTGGTCTCGCTCACATATATGGATATATAAGTACATGGTCTTAGTTGGGTTTCATAGAAGCAGACCCTGAATTGGTGATTCTTTTTCAAGAATTACTGGGAAAGTGCTATCAGGAAAAGTGGAGGGAAGCAGGGTAGGACAGGGCAAGAAGACAAAGTAGGAATGTGGTCCTGGGTGGAGAAACCAGCTCAGTCTGATTCTGTAGGGGTGCTCTGAGGCACAAATTGCACCAGAGTGGGTTCCAACTTGAGGCCATTTTTTTATCCCTGTGCCAGTCCCATCACTGACCAAGTAGAGCCTGCATGTGTGCCCTGAGGGGTGGGGAGTAGTCATGGGGCCCATTTGGCCAAGGAAATTCCTGGGAGGAAGGGGAATCTCTGAGTTAGTATCAGCTAACTCTAGCAGCCCCCACCAACAGGGGATCTGGGCATGGCAGCACCTGCTACATGCACACACACACACAGGCGCATGCACACGTGTGCACATATGTGCACTAATACACATGTGTAGGCAAAAGACTGAAGGAATTCACATAAAACTGAAATGTTTACTTTTGGGACAGGTTCAAGATGAGGGGTGTTGTCAAGGTGGGCTTTACTTTTATATTTGCTTTTTTTCAGTAATCACAGTTTGTTATATTACCCATGTAATTAGAAAGTAAACTTCTCAAAAAGAAGCATTTTACTTCCTCACACAGGAAAGGAATCCATTATCTCACCCCACTGAGTCTTCCTTGACTTTCTTATACTTGTTACAGATAAAATGTATTCAAGAGAACTGCATTAAGATTCCAGTGAGCATTTTTTCTTGTATTTTGTAGGTCAAGACAATTACAGGACAGTTTTTCTCAAGTTTCTATTGAATAATAATGTGATTTTTACCCACAGTTCAATTTGTGATATATGAGAAACATACACATATATTTACCAAGACAGAAGTCCAGTGAATACATAATGTTTATTCTTCCAGTACTCAGTGGCTGTGATCAGCATTCTTTTGCTGATGTCTTGGTGAAGACTGCAAACCATCACTTATTAATCAGTGCCCTTTCTATGCTAAAAAGGGAAGGGAATCTGATCCTCATTCTCTACCTTTCAATATCAATGTTGTGAAAAACCATTGCTCTGCCCTCTTATTTGTTTTGCCTGCTGCTCTGCTAATAACTAGTGTAAATAGGAAGGGACCTTAACCTCTGAACAGGCTGCTTTCACTTCTCCACCGAACCACTGTTTTAATCTCATCCAGTCCCATGGTGTTTAAATGCCGCACGCAGAGTGATGAGTCCTAGATCTATAGCTTTACCGTGACCCTTTTCAAGAACCAACTGCATTGTTAACCTATCAATATGGATGTCTTCAATTAATATCTCAAACTGAAGAGAACTCTTGATTTCCCTTCTGCCTTCACCTCCTACACACCTGCTCCTCATCCATCTCAGTAAAACTCATCATCTTGAATTCTGTTGCTTAAACCAAAAATCTGAGTCATCCTTGATTTCCTTCTCTTCATCATTCCCCCACATCCTATTCATCAGAAAATCCTCTTGACAGTACCCCACAAACATCTCTTCAATCTATATCTCTCCATCTCTGTTGGTTCTGCCTTCATTCAAGCCATAAAATCTTTCTCATGGACTACTGCAATAATCTAATTACTCCTCCTGTTTCATTTCTGCTTTATAATGCACACAATAGCTAGAGCAATATTTAAAAATGTAAATCAGATTATCTAATTTTCATGTGTTTAATCTGTGTTGAATTTAGAATAAAATTCACATGCCAAACCGTGGGTTCCAAAACACTAGGAATGCTTCCCTGCTATTCTCCCAACCCATTACATCATATTACTCCTCTCCCACTGTGCTCTGGCCAACTGGGCTTCTGCTAGTTCCTTTGCGCATGCCAACTCAGTTCATTGTTAGGCCCTTGGTCATTCAGATCTCTGGTTAGATACCACTTTCTCAGAGATGTCTTTTACCACCTAATTCAATGTAGCCACCCAGTTCCTCTCTATCATACCACCCTGTTTTAATTCTGTCTATCATATTTGTCACCTCTGATATTTTTCTTGTTTTTTTGCTCTCTCATCTCATTCAAATGTGAACGCTTTGAAAGTAGAGACCTTGTACCATTCATTTCCTCAGCATATATGTAGAATGGATTCTGGCGCATAATGACCTCCCAATACACAATTAGTTGACTGGATGGATGAGTGAATGTATACAAGCACAGTCACTTCTGTAAAAACACAATGTGAGAAAGACACATAGACAAAAACTAGTGGGGGTGGATATGGGTGGGAGGTGGGAGGGTTGGGGCGGTGGGCCGGGACCTGAGTAAAAGACAGATAACTGTACAAGAACAACAATTAAAATTAAAAAAATGAAAAAAAAAAACCCACATTGTGAGAGGGTCATGGTAAATATAGCAATGGCCCTGTCACATCTGGAGCTTCCAGTGTGCTTGGGGCCCAAACAATACAGCAGTACATGACAGAGCAGTAAACTGTGGTATTGACCATAAGTGAGACAGGAGTTCAGAGAAGAGTGTGGGAAATGCAAGAGACCTAACCTGGGGCTTCTGTTCCAGTATTTGCATTCGGCTGCAGTATGCAAATCACTTAACTGAATGTATAGAATTTCCATTCCCATCAGCATGGTTGCAGCAAGAAGTCTAAAACTGTCCGGTGATAGTTTATGTCCCAAACATCCTGTCCAGACAGTTTTTTTTTTTTTTTACCAGTGCCTTCTTGTTCGAGTATACTTTCCACAGAAGTATTTTGAATAGGTTTTAAGCGTTATCCAAACTGGGTAAATAATTGAGCAAATTTCTGCCTTTTCTGAACAAGACGCAGGTTTGGGATGACCTTAAAGATGTTTTTTCATTAATTCTTAGGCAATAAGTAAGGAGACACTGTTACCAACATTCCAAAGGACATTTGGATTTTTCTGTTTCATTTTTGTTTTTTCACTTAATGGACTCATTTTTGGGGGGTAGGTGTCTTAATTGATTATACTACTTTGGCTTTCTGAGGCATAGTCTAATTATTCTTATGATCTCTTATTACTCATTTATTTTAGACTATTAGAATTAAATTCTTAGTGCTATGATTAGCCAACTAAATCTCTTGTCATTTGTCCTTGTGGAGCTTGCACTCACTTCCCAGGAAATTCTTCCTATTTTAACAGTAGACAAAATACTGAACATATTAGTTAAGTGAATACCACTTAAGGTTAAAAATGATTGCCTCAATTTTATGGTTTTCTGTTGAAAAGTAAAGACATGAAGCTTAAAGACTCTGCCTGGGAGAAACAAGTGAGCAAGGGCAACAGTGGAAGGGAAAGCTGAGTGTTTATCTTCTGCTTTCTGCTGGAGTGACCCTAAGGTGATGAAGACCAAGAATTTACTGCCTTTGCTTTTCAAGTAAATGACTTGGGTGTGAAAATCAGCACATCCGCCCTGTGGTTGAGCATTTCTTTTTCTGTGAGTAGCTTAGCTTTGAACTTCTCTGTAGGGGTGGGCTGGTGACACTCCTTGGCCTCTCTTGGAGATTCCTTTCTCACTCTGTTACTTTCAGTTTACTGAAAGACCCCCGGATGATCTGAGGAAGCCTCTGCAGTCTTCTCTTTTCCTGACTTCTGGCTTCAGTGATCATATCTTCAAAAATAGAATTCTATACTTAGCAAAGTATACCCATGTCCTATTCTACCAGGAGAGCAGGTTCCTGATTTATTGCATTTCTGATCTAATACAGTGAAACCTCCAATAACAGAACCCACCTAACCTAAATCTTTATTAATCAGTATTTTCCCTTTTAAAATCAATTTTAGGAAAAGAGCAGGTTAGCAATGGTTTCAAGAATATATTTACTTTTTTATTTTTATTTTTTATTGTTTTTTAATTACAGTCATCTCCCCCCTGTTACTCTCCCCCACCCTACCCAACCCCACCTTCCACATTCATTCCTCTCCCATCCCCGTTGTCTTTGTCCATGGATCCTTTATACATGTTCCTTGACTTGACCCTTCCCCTTCTTTCCCCCCACCCCCATTATCCTCCTATCCCCTCCCCTCTGGTTACTGTCAGTTTGTTCTTTATTTCCATGTCTCTGGTTCTATTTTGCTTGCTCATTTGTTTTGTTGATTAGGTTCCACTTACAGGTCAGATCATACCGGTATTTGTCTTTTACTGCCTGGCTTATTTCACTTATCATAATACTCTCCAGATCTATCCATGCTGTCGCGAAGGGTAGGAGCTCCTTCTTTCTTTCTGCTGCATAGTATTCCATTGTGTAAATGTTCCACAATTTTTTGATCTACTCATTTATTGTTGGGCACTTAGGCTGCTTCTAGCACTTGGCTATTGTAAATTGTGCTGCTATGAACATTGGGGTGCATAGGTTCTTTTGAATTGGCGTTTCAGGATTCTAGAGTAAAATCCCAGCAGTGGAATTGCCAGGTCAAAAGATAGTTCCACTTTTAGTGTTTTGAGGAAATTCCGTAATGTTTTCTACAGTGGCTGAACCAGTCTGCATTCCCACCAACAGTGAACTAGGGTTCCTTTCTCTCCACAACTTCTCCAGCACTTGTTGTTTGTTGATTTGTTTATGAAGGCCATTCTGACTGATATGAAGTGGTATTTCATTTTCATTTTAATTTGTATCTCTCTGATGGCTAGTGATGCTGAGCATCCTTTAATATGTCTCTGGGCCCTCTGTACATCCTCTTTGGAGAAGTGTCTGTTCAGGTCCTTTGCCCAGTTTTTAACTGGGTTGTTTGTCTTTGTGGTGTGGGGTCATATGAGGTCTTTATGTATTTTTTGGAGATCAAACCTTTGTCCGAAGTATCACTAACAAATATATTTTCCCATGCAGTTGGTTCCCTTTTCATTTTGTTGATGTTTTCTTTAGTCATGCAGAAGCTTTTTAATTTGATGAAGTTCCATTTGTTTATTCTTTCCTTTACATCCCTCACTCTAGGGGACATATTGGTGAAAATATTGCTGTGTGGAATATCTGAGATTTTCTTGCCTATGTTCTCCTCCAGGGCTTTTATGGTATCATGACTTATATTTAAGTCTTTTATCCATCTTGAATTTAATTTTGCATATTTATTTTCTTTTAAAATATTCTGTTATGATACAGTCATAAAATACAATAATTAATTAAAAAAAATAAAACTCCAAACTTAGTTCCTTTTATTTACAGTAAAATAGTGTCATTAGCTGTTTCCTACAATCCTTTAAAGTTCTAAATAAGGAAACATGCATACAAGGATCATACTCAGATGAAAATGAGAGCATTACTTTAATAATATTAGCAAAATTCTCTAATGCCTAAAATGGATAGCTTTCAGTAAACAAGTGTGGATGTTAAAAACCAATGTTTAACATATACTATCCTTCATACAAATTGAAGAAAATAGGCCTGCAGTGTGAATTTCCTGGCTTAGCCATCCAGTTATAAGACATGAAAAGGTGGTGGCTTCTTCCCATTTCTGCTCCTAATCTGATGCAGATCCTGGCTCCTGGGGTCCATGGTGTTATGGATGAGATGAGACAAATTCACACAGAATACTGAGTCCTGTGGAGGAACAGGGGTGGTGTGGCTTCTCTCTCAAGAGGAGAAAAAAGCCTTGGAGTGCCTCAGCCACCCTCTCGAGAGGAAAACGCCTCAACCCTTGCCTTGACAAGATTTTATTGGGTTGAATTTGCACAAGAACACAAGGTGTATATGTAAAGCTCATCAATCATTGTCAAGCAGAAATGATTAAACAATAGATAACATTCGAAGAACTCTAAGGGTTTATTCTGAGTCAGGGTCAGATAGTTAAAGGGCCATAAAACTTTGGGGAACAAACTCACTTCTGCTTGGACCCTTATCATTTAAATTGAGGGCATTAGCAAAGTAGGTTTCATAAGATTTTATACATTCTTTCTTAGGCCTGATCGACCTAGGGAACCTGCCCTTTCCAGCACAGGGCTGCACCCACCTCCAGCATTATTTCAGGCTTAAGGCATTGTTTCAGGCTTAAGTCAGGCAGGGGAAGTAAGGCAGCCAAGAGATTAGGAGACTTCTTGCAGAAAGAATGAGGACTCAGGCTATGTCAAAGCTGAGGGGTGAGGATCCATCACCCCCTTTTTCTATAGCCCCCCAAGTCCTTCCCTGAGGGCCCCCTTGCAACCATGCCTGTCTTAGGTTGTCCCTCCTTTGAGAAATCTTACCTGTCATTGGCTAACCAGTCATCTGCTTGGGGCTAAGCAGGGTGAAGAAAAAGGGGACAGAGGTGATGCCCCTACAAGGAAGATAAACTTTGTCTACTAAGTGGCTTATGGTCCCATGGTCTTTTACTCAGCCTTAGCCAGGGGGATTACAGCTTCTGAAAACAAGCAGGGAAGTTCCCAACACTAAGCAGCAAAGGCCCTCACCAGTCATGCAGAAACTTGAAGAGGACTTATTGCCCTTGGATGGAAAAAGGGCTTCCAACAAATGGACAGTGACCCAACTTCTCTAGTAAAATTTTCATCAGTAAATATTAGTTTCCAAGTGATTAGAGCAGGGAAGGCAGTATTACAAATTTTACCGAGTGCAGGAGACAGGTTCACTGGATATCATACATGATGGTACAAGTCGTGCACTGCATCCCTGTGAGGTGTACAAGGGGATTACTTACATAGAATGTAATGTCTCTGAGGCTTGTGCAGCACCTGAAGAGAGTCATGAAGACCTACATAAGGATCTAATTAGTTGCATTAACCTGGATAAGTTGTTTAATCTCAATTAACCTTAATTTCCTTGGCTAGAGACTACTATTTTCATTCCCAATAATCATTCTCACCTACTTCCTTATTATTAGACCCTTACGTGGACAGGGTTAGATTTCTGTCCATATTTTTTAAAAATTCAAAGTACATTTTCCAGTCTTCCTTGCATGTGGTCAATGGAAATCTCTGAATGAATGTAACTCACTTGAGAGATAATACCCTTCTCTTTTCTCTTTTCTCCCTCCCCTTACCCAGAGCAAGATTGTCATAGCTGGAACTCCTGCAACTATAGGTCATCATAAGGTCACCTTGAGGATGGAAACCACCCATGTAAAATGATGAAGCAGAAAGAGAGAAGCAGTCTGGGTCCTGATGTCCACAGAGCCACCAGATCAGCCTTATCTCCTAGGCTTCCTGTTTACATGAGATAAAAATGAAATCCTACTTTGATTAAGCTGTTGTTGGTTGAGTTTCTCCTTATATATATCTAACCAAATCATAACTGATGGATACTTTGTAATAACACTTGTGTGTGTGAGAAAAGAGGAATAAGAGAGGAAATACAGGGAAACACTTGGTGAACAATAAAATGCCATATCAATGTAAGGCTCCATAAGAATCTGGGCTCAAGCAGTGTTGCTTTGGAGGGCTGATGACAAAGATGAACACAAAGTTGTGCCCTCATTCCATGCCCAGATCACAGAGCAGTTTCCTGGGGGCTGAGGGTGGTCCTTTCCTGAGGATAGCTCTGTCTGGCCTGGCAGCATTCTCTGTACTCACAGAAGAGTCACTTGTGGCATCCTCGGCAGGAGCTGGGTGTTGGCGGGGCTCTACCTGCGGATGCCTCTGGCTGTTGAGGATGAGAACAAGTCTACCAAGACATAATCTGCTTGGGGAAGAAATGTGACCAATCTCTCAAAGGAGAAGGGTCTTGAGCCTGTTCCTCAATGGGTTCCTTATTGGGTTCAACTTGCACAGGAATACAGGTAAAGCTCATCAATCATTGTCAGGCAGTAATGATCAAAGAATAGATAACATTCAAAGAACTACGAGGGCTTATTCTGAGTCAAGGTCAGTTAGCTAAAGGGCCATAAAACTTTGGGAAGCAAACTCATTTTATGCTTGGACCCTTATCATTTAAATTGAGGGCATTCTTAGCAAAGCAGATTTCACAGGATTTTATGCATTCTTTCTTAGGACTGATCACCCAGGGGAACTACCCATTCCTGCCCAGAGCTGCACTGTCATCTGGCATTGTTTCAGGCTTAAGTCAAGCCAGAGAAGTAACGCAGCCAAGAGATTAGGAGCCTCCTTACAGATAGAATGAGGACTCAGGCTATGCCAAAGCCAAGGTGTGAGGGTCCATCACTTTCTTTTTTATAGCCCCCCAAATTCTTCCCTGATGGCCCCATCCTGACCATGCCTGTCTTAGGTCATCCCTGCCTTGAGGAATCTTAGCCATCATTGGCTAACCAGTCATCTGCCTGGAGTTAAGCAGGGTGAGGTAAAGGGGGCAGAGGCGGCACCCCTGCTGGGAAGATAAGCTTTGTCTCCTTAGTGGCTTATGGTCCCAAGATCTTTTACTCAGCCTTAGCCATGGGGAGGTCAGGGTTACAGCTTCTGAAACCAGTCAGGGCAGTTCCCAACAGCTGGAGAGAGAGCAAAGTATAGGAATAGACTGGTGTCGAGATCTGGGAATTCTTTTTTCCAGGGTTCCTAATAATAAGAACCAAAGCTATAGTCAGTGACAAAAAAGATCCTGAAGCTGTGCAGATGAGACTAGAGCCATAAAGAATTCTACACATGAATTAAAGGATCCTTGGACATTTTGATACAATAACTCAGTCATCTGATAGGTGATATGGAAAAATGATCTAAAGTGAGAAAAAGAGAAAGACTTAGTTCTTCCTGGAGATGCCGGGGAAGCTTCACTCATCCTTGGTCCTGGATGGTGGCCAAGAAGCCTACCTGCTCTTGAAACAGTGGACAAAGGGTATATTGGTGGGTAAAAGGTTTGTCCCCAGGGTATTGCTGAGGGCAGGGAAACAGGCACTCTGGAAGCAGTGGCATGAATTTCTTCTTCAATATCCTCAACAAGGTGCCATCTAAGTTATAGCAAGAGAGATTAAGAAGTGAAGGAAGTACATAGTAGAATTTACTATCCTTTTAAAGAGACCAACCTGCTTTAATGTCTTTCCTTTTAGTAAAATGTTTCTCCTTTTAATAAGCCCAAAAGAACTTCTCTGTAGCTTCTACTCCTTGAAGGCAACAAAGAAAGTCTAGTCCTACCCATCTGGGGACCTACCCTTAGAGCATCTGCAAAAACCTTCCACATCTTCCTACAAGTCTTCTTTTAGGGAAGTTTCAAGTAAAGAAAAGAATAATACAAAAATAAAAAACCCTGAATTCCAAAATCAGATTTGGCACAAAATATTAGCCTTATCTTCTTAATGGTTATGTGACTTTATTGTTTTTTTTTTTTTTTCAAACTTTTCTGAGCATATTCCCCCTTCTACAAGTGGGAATAATGATTTCCAGCTCCTGGAATTGCAGGAATAATGATGCTGAAAACAATAGCTAACACTTTCTCACTATGGACTGTATGTCAGACATACATATTGTTTCATTTGCTCCCAACAAGAGCCCCATGACATGGATACCTTTGTTAGCTCCATTTTTCAGATGAAGAAATTGAGGCAGAGAGGTTTAGTAACTTACTGATGGCCACATAGCTGCGCTTAACCACTAACCCATATAGCCTTCCCGTAAGGCTGAGTTCCCATCAAGGGCCAGGTGAGACAAATTCTGCTAAGCTTCAGAGCTCAGAGAACATAAGGCATTTTGGGGAGATAGTGTCATAGAAAATAAATGAGGTAACAAAATCAGTGCCTATTATAGAGTTCAACACATCAATACTATTGGGCTCATTTGGCTTTCCCTCTCCTCCAGCTTAAGCAGCCACAATTCTGCTGGGTCAAATTAAATGGTGAGTAAAAATTAATTTCAGTTGTCTTGGGTAGGGGGAGGGGTATCAGGAAAATATTTCTTCCTTCAAGGCCTTATGATTACTCCTGAGGAACTTCAACTAAATTTTATGGAGCTCCAATTATGTGCCAAGCTCAGTGTGGTTTGCATATATTAAATAGTTTAATTGTTAACCCAACTTTGAGGTGGGTAGTATCATTATTCTTGCCTGCCACAGGCTGAAGAGGCACATCAACTTTTCCATCTTTAAAAGAGACCACCATTTACGGGGCATCCTAAGCTTCATCTGCCCCTTCAGGCTCTTCTAACTGTGCTGTGAAACGGGGGCATAAATGCTCCAATGGAACTCTCGCTTCGTTTTGAAGGGTTATTCTAATCACAAGGAAAAGAAGTTGGAGGGTGACAAATACAATATGGGGCAATTGAAAAGCTTTAGAAGCCTTGTCAAACTTCTCCAATCAGGTGTCCTGGTCTAAAAGGATCTGTGTGTGTAAAAGAAAACCTATTGGACTGGGACTCTTCGATTTGACTCTGGAGGGTGGAGGTCTCTAAACAGGGTCTGGCTAAGACAGCGTTCATGGAGTTCCCCTGAGCAATAGATGCTGAACTACTCACGGGTGCTCCCCACCCCTTCCAAAGAGAAATAAAAGTCTGAAAACCTCCAGATGATCCCCCTTTCAGTGTGTGCCTTTTCACAGAGTAATGGTCCTCTTTGGGTATTTCCTTCTTGTAAAAGAGAGGTTTTCTTTGTGGGCTACCCAGGAACCCAGTTAACATTTATATAATACATTTTTTCAGAACAAAAATTTTGATGTCTAATAAATCAATTTGCAAATGACTATTCATAAGTCAAACTTATGTCAGGCGTTTACGTGCGTTGACTCACTGTGGACATGCAATTTCTAGGTATTCAACAGAATAATACCCCTTCTCAGTTCACGTCTTATGTGAACACCACTATTTTATTTTCTTTATTTTGTAAAATTCCCCAGCACTTTAGATATTAAGACTCAATCTTAAAAAGATGTGTTTTATGAAATATATTTAAGATTCTAATCAATTTAATGTGTAATAGTATGTGTATAATCAAATCACTGAAGAAAACATTATTAAATGTCATAATAAATAAATAGTAATATGGAGAAAAATTTAGAGCTATGTGCCAAAATAAGACATAGAGAGTAAAACATTGATTTTTTAAAGTAGAAAGTGTAATTCCCAGATATATCAGAGATGGAAATAGAAATCACAAGGGAAAAAATGAACAGTTTGATTATGTAATATTATTTATAAAATTAAAATGAACAAACCCAGAAGGTTTGAGATGATAAAAATGGCAGCCAATGATGGGGAGGAGCGAGTCTGAGAGTGGTGCTTAATTATGGGCTTTGGAGTCAGACCAATGGGTCCAAGTCCTGCCTCTGCCACATGTGTGAATGAACACGTTCAAGTTGCTAACTCATCTGTACCTTGGTTTCTCCTTTTGTAAAGGCAGGCTAATTGTATCTAAATGCAGCATTGTGGTAGGTTTGAGATCCATGCATATGAGGGGGAACCCCCCAAAGCTGGATTTATCTTCCAGGGCCCCTTGTGGTACAGTCTTCCCCTGCCAGGTAAGTGTTCTAGGAACCCATCTGTCAGTGTATCAGCCGCTGGTGGTGTGAGAGGCTGAGTTTGGCTTCAGTAAATTTTTTTGAAGACTCTTTCAACGCGTTTGCCCATTTCATGGCAGGTGATTTATAAGCACACCTGCCTACACTGAGCTGAGTTTCAGCAGTTTTTGACCATAAATGGCATGACCTTCATGCCCCACCCTCCCTATTCACCCAATCTCATCCTGAGTGACTGTTTTGTTTCCTCAAATTAAAAAAGTCCTCAAAGGGAAACATTTTGCCAATGTGGAGGTGAAACAAAAAATAGCAGAAGCACTGAAAGGCATCAAAATCAATGAAATTAAACATTGTTTTTAAGCAGTGGAAAAACATCTTGATAGGTGTATTGCATCAAATGGAGAGTACTTTGAAGGTGACTGAAGTTTAAAGATGTAAGAATAAATTCATAATTTTCATAAATAAATTCCGGGTTTTTCTGGGGTCCCTCCTTGCATACAGAAAGCACTTAGAGCAGTGTCGGACATGTGGTGACTCTCAGGTAATTGATAACTGTTGCCATTATATAGTGGTGCCTCTTACTCTGGGGCAATTTTGCCTCCAGGGGACTTTTGGCAACTTCTGAGACAGTCTTGGTTGTCACAAGTGGGGGGCAGGGGAGCGTGTGCTACTGGCATCTAGCAGGTAGGGAGCTACAATCATAGGGCAGACGCACAACAGAGAATTGTCTGGCCCCAAATAACAGTAGTGCCAATGGTGGGAAACTCTTCTTTGTAGTGTGTGAAAAGCTCATACAATTGAACAAGAACTCCAACAATATCCAAAAAAACACTTGGGAAAAAAGGCTTGGATCATTTACTTAAAGTTTGGAAAATAAATATTTGGGAGAGCATTCAAATTTGACAGTAATAAAAATAATAATTCGGGCCTTGAAGAATTATTTGAAAATTTCAAAAGTTATTATTAAAATCCAAAGTCCATGAGAGAAATGGGTATATTCATACCTTGTTGGTTGCTATATAAATAGTATCAGTCCTTGAGAAGTAATTTGGTATTGAGGGCCATGAAAATGTGTAAAACTGTTGACCCATTGATATCAGTTCTGAAAATTTATTCTAAATTAATTGTTGAAAGAGTGACATATATGGGCAAATATGCTTAATGCATACTGGAATATATCTTATATTAGCAAAAATCTGAGAGCAATTTAAATAAACACAAGAGGGAAAAATGTAAGCAAGTTATATGTTGTGAAGAAATACACTATTTTATCACACTGAATTTATAATAAAATAAATAATATAACTACATGGAAAATGTAACATTCAATGTAATGCTAAAGGAAAATGGGTAAAACATTTTTAATATTCTATAATTACAATTATATAAAATATATGCACATGAAAATATGAAACACAAGACAAATGTTCAATGACACGGAATTAATTAAAAACAAATACAGTTTACTTTAAACAACAAGGGTTTGAATTGCATGGGTCCACTTCTACACTGGGCTTTTTCAATAGATACAGTCAGCCCTTCTTATCTGCAGATTTTGCCTCTGTGGATTCAACCAGGGGCTGGTGGAAAACAGAAGTTTCATATTCTGTAAGCAGTTTCCAACCATGGATTCCCAATCAGTGATCAAAATGCTGTTTTTGATCCATAGTTGTTTGAATCTGCAGATGTTAAGTGATGACTCTGGAGTCAAAGTTATAAGTGGGTTTTTAAATTTTTTTAAATTTTTTAAATTATAATTTACTTTCAACATTATTTTGTATTGATTTCAGGTGCACAACTTAGTGGTTAGGCAATCATATACTTTGCATACTGTTCCCCTCAATATTTCCGATACCCAACTGGCACCATACATAGTTATCGCAAGATTATTGACTGTATTCCCTATGCTGTACTTTACACCCATGACTATTTTGTAACTACCAATTTGTACTGCCTAACCCCTTCACCTATATAGGGATTTTTGAACTACAGAAGTGTCCCTAACCCCTACACAGTTCAAGTGTCAACAGTATAATGTCATAAAGTTGGTTTGTATGCACTTTTTTCATTTATTTTTTTAGTGTTGTTATACTGTTGTCTGAATAAATAGAAAAAGAAAGCAAAAACTCACCAGGCATGCCTACATTCTGTGAATTAGTTAAGTCAGCAGGATAGAATCACAAATGGATGGTGGTCTCCACACAATAACTCACATTGCCAGTGAACTTCAACAGGGTGTGGTATTTCTAAGTACAGATTCTGCTTTGTTGGCATCCCCTACAAACTTTTCATTCATCTTGGAGCAGAAAAAGTCTCATGGCGTTTCTTTCCATTTTAACTGGTATCTTAGTAGATCCTTAAAGAAAAGAAGAGATGCGAACAACTCATCTGACTTGTTAAACACATTTATTTATTTATTTTTGAGAAGATTTTATTTACTTATTTTTTAGAGAAAGGAGAAGGGAGGGAGAAAGAGGGAAAGAAACATTGATGTGTGAGAGATAAACACATTTTTAAGGATTAAAAATAAAAGAATGGAGATAGTGTTTTTGATTGTATGAAATTAGTCATGGGAAAAATCTCATTTTCCTAGGGAGTTTTGAATAACAGACATTGGAAAAAATAATGCATAGGTTAATTATTTCTTATATGGCTTAGCTTTACATATAGAAGTCAAAGCTTTTGTTTTTGGCAGCAGTTTTCTTCTTTAATCAAGTAATTATCATGGTTTATTTATATATTTACAAATTTTTCCATTTTTACCATTGGAAGAGACAACTGATAGATAGAAAAATGTACAAAGTCACTTTGGAATTGGTTCTAAGAATCTGCAGTGAGGAGAAATTGCTACTGATACCGTGTTTTCCTCTAAGACTGTTGTTCAAGGCTAACGTCATTCCATCATCTTCCAAACGTTTTTTCCTTTGGAGACTGTTTTTGGGTACAATAAGCAACTGGTTGCTAGAAAGAAGCTATGGAAATATTCCTTTTTAAAAAAAACCAGCTCTAGTCCTGGCTCACCATTGTTTCTTGGTGATCTTGAAAAATTTTCCATTTGTGAGGAAAAATTAAACCCATCTCACTCCATCCACACACCAAATAAAGGACAGGTGAATTGACAAGTAAATGTATGAAATGAAACTGTAAATCACCAGAAGATGGACTATTTTTATCATTTTGGAGTGGCTGTTAGGTTTTTATTGTTCATCTTTCTTACTTTAAACCTGAATATTCATGAGGTGTTCTGGTTAAGAGATAGATTTCTTACCATTACCTTACTGTAAATAAAAGTGAGGTAGCTCGTTTATTGCAGACCTCCCCCTGGGGTGATGTAGTGAAGGCCAGGTCAAATGTGTCACAAGAGTACCACACCCATCCCCCAATACCTATGTCTGTGCCCACAAACGCACCCTGTGCTCTCAATTCTTCCTGCTGACTGAGTGGTATGCTCCAGCCCTTGTGGCATCATCCTCCTTCATCCACAACTTTTTTCTCTACGATGGTTACTTTCATTAGCATATAAACACATTATCTTTTTACCATCTTAAAAAATTCTTAACCTTACTTCTCCCCTCAGCTCTATCCCCAATTCTTTGCTCCCCTTGGAAGCAAACCTAGCAAAGAAGTTGTTTGTACTCAATGTCCCCCAACTGTTTTCTTCCCATTTCTTCTTGAACCTGGTCTAGTCAGGACTTTGCCTGTACCACTCCACAGGTCTCTGAAAACTGCCAGTTACTTCAGATTCGATGGTCATTTCTCCACCCTCATCCTGTTTATCTATCAGCAGCATTTAACAGGATCGATCATTCCTTTCTGCTTGAATTTTTTTCACTCCCATGCAAGACGACATTACCCTGGCTTTCCTCCTACCTCAGTAATTGCCTTATATTCCTTTGCTGGATTCTCTGTATTTCCCCAATCTCCAAATCTCCAGATGTCTGAATTCTCCCCTGAATTCAAACTCTGCATGGGAGTCTAATCTGTATCCCAAAATCAACAGGTTTTAAACAGAACTCCTCTAACTTGCTCCCATCCTGTCTTTCCAATTTGCTCAGGGAATTGTTTGATTCTCATACACTATGTGCAGTTGCTTAGCAAATCCTGACAGCTTTAATTTCAAAATATACACAGGATCTGCCCACCTTCCCCTGCCTCTACCACCCCTTTTTCTTTTTTGTTCTTCCTTTCCTCTCCTCTCCTCTCCTCTCCTCTCCTCTCCTCTCCT